>JASDQU010304549.1:0-13674 GCA_032191745.1 Picea mariana
CCAGAAATGGCATGACATGTACTATCCATATAGAATAGTATTACTTGAAAATATATCAAAACTCATACCATTATCCATCAAACAAACTTGGGTCCATTACCCAAACCTAGGTTCTCCAACTTCCAATTGCCATAACTCTCTAAACATGAGGAGTTATGTGACGTTCCATATACCACCGGTGTTATCACCAATTCTTGTAAAGGGGGTGTTTTCCTAAGAGATAGGCCCCTTTGGGTGGAAAAATGAAAATAAGTGGGGTAAGAACCCACTTACCCTAAGTTGGGTCGCAAAATGCGCATTTCGTTAAGCGGCGAGCAAATCTGGGCAGCCAGAAACTGCGTGCTCAGATCTACGACCAGAGTTCCATTTTGGACCCCCTTCGTCGTTCTACCTTTAACAAGGGGGGGAGAGGGGGGGGTCCGGAATTGAGCGCACAAGTTTTGACGGCTTATATTGGGGTGCTCGGTTCTACAGACAAGATTGCATTCTGGACCCCCTTTTCCTTTNATAAGGGGGGGGGGGGTCCAGAAATGGGTGACTTTGTGTGGGTCCCCCTATCATCTCTTCACAATTGCCTCCACCTTTCACCTTCCTCCATCTATCTTCCACTCTATATCTCACCTCCACTCAGTGCTATCCTGGCCCACCTTATTCCCGTTTCGACCTCTTACCTTCCGACACTTGTCCCTCTCCTTTCCACATCGCTCCGTTATAAGCAATGTGTCCTCCCTCGACCAATCATGTCCCGTCGCCACTCATCCACCACTTCCAATCATGTGCCCCAGTCATCGCACCTACCTCCATGCCTTATCATTAGTCATTCAGTTGATCTAGGTGGCAGCGCGAGAGGGCCTCCATGTCCCAAGAGTGCAGAGTTGACCGGGGTCGTTCCCAATCCCAAGGAAGTAGTTATTGAGGTGGTTGGTGGTGGTTAGACATCGTCTCCACCATAAATGGAAAGTCCAGAAAGGGGCCTGAGACAGGTCAATTCTTCTACAGGGTTGTCAGGAGCCTGATTGCATCTAACATAAGCACATGATTGTCCAGAGACTGCAGGCACAGTTTGCTAGTAGACATGCAGACAAAATATTTTTAATGATGTGTCTCGTTTTTGCTTTTGTTTTTTCTTTAGGTATGTGTAGGCAATTTTGTCATTTTTGTAGGGCATCGATGGTAGAGTGAAGATCCCGATTGTAAAGTTTTAATGGGCATTATGGTTGCCTGGTTATGTATCTGTATGTGAAATTTCTTGTTTAATGACAAACAACTTTCCCATTTTATCTGGTTTTCATCTCATACTGAGGGAGTTCATGATTGACTGATTCACATGAATCATTGTGACTGTGTTATGATAAAGGTTTTATTGTAGCACATTCTCCAGTGTTTCTGCAATTTGAATGTAAGAAGTTATTGTGTTCAGGTTTTCCTTCTACAGGCTGTTAGAGGCTCGATGCCTACAACAGCCCTTCACATTTCCTCACAGAAGTCTTCCCCCTTTCTCACCCTTACTACAACCTATTGTCTGAAGTTAAATCAAGACCTCGCCTACTTGTGCATGTCCGGCCTAGTTTCAGAGTTAGAACGATATTGTTCTGAGTTTTCTTCCATTTGATCACCCTTTATAAAAAAATCGTGACATAAACTGATGGGCATCAAGCTTACTCCTACTACAATCCAGGAGTGACTTCTGACGCTAACATTTCTGGTGCCATTGCCGGGAACGAAGTTGAAAATTTTCCCTATGATTGAACAACAATGAGCCTCTGATTCTGAAGGTGTATCAGGCATCAAAGCCCTTGAAGATTGCTACTGTGCACCTGGTGACTCCATCGTGACGATTCCACTGGAGTGGGCATGTTGTTTTAGTTGTGGCTTCCAGAGGTAGACACATGCGGTCCCATCCACAGCTACCTCTAGCTACACCTGAAGTTGATCCAGAGGTGATTATCAGAAAAGGAAAGGCCTCTGAAGGAGAAACTCCCACTGCTGAACCAGGTAATTTTTCATCTCCTTCTGTAGGAACTTCGTTTTCTTCTTATCAACTTCCTAGAAGACCTATTTCTGAAGTTTCCCGTTTCTTGAATTTTGAAAGTGTTCCTGCTGAGTTTTCCCCTCCTGGCCTAGGATTGGAGGGAGAAATCCTTGTCACTCCCCTCTCCCCTGAAGCTGTACCTTGGCGTAGACCCAAGGCCACAGAAGATTTCCCCACTCCTAGCTTTACCACCCCTCCTCTTATTAGTGTTGTTACTACTGCACAGAGAGAAGCATATGCTGACTCAAGCCCCTTAGCCTTCTCTCTGAATCCCCCATTATTTCCCCTTACACCTGGAAGCTCATTTCCAGTATCCCCTATTCGAGCTCCTTCTCCTCTGAGTCCTCCTCCACCTAATATTCCTATGGTAGGAGAAAATCCCCCCATGACCAAAATGGAGGATATAATAGCTGCTAGGTATGCTCCCCTTTTGTTACCTCAGCCTCTCAATGCCCTTCCAGTAGATGGCTAACTCAAACAGCTGCCCAAGTTTACAGGCGAAGGGGACATAGCTGCATAAGAACACCTTGAAGCCTTTTACAGTTTTACAGATGATCATGTTATCGTGCATGCAAATGTATGGATGAGGATTTTCGTCCAGGCTAGAAAGTGGTTTAGGGCCCTGCCTCCTGGATCTATCGATGGGATTGAGGCTTTGGATAATGCATTTTTGAGACAGTGGGGAGACAAAAAAGACTTCATGTATTACATGACAGATTATGGGTCTTTGAGGAGAAAGGAAGGAGAGTCTATCTCTCACTTCTCCAAGAGATTCAATAAAATGTACAATAAGATCCCCGCTGAGATAAATCCCTCATAAGACTCTGCTAAAATCACTTATGCTAGTGATTTTGATCCCGATTTCTACCTCCTGTTGAAGGAAAGGAGAGCCACCACTTTGGCTCACATGCAGGATGCAATCGTGGAAGTAGAATCTAACATATTGGTTGTTGACCAACTCGGGAATAATTTTGATAGAGACGTATTCAGGAAGAGACCTAAATCCTCCCCATCCAATTCCTCTCCCCTTCCCATTCAGACGGACGAGGTAACTAAAGTGCTAAAATCACTTTCGGCTAGAATAGGTGGGAGTTAGAAGGGAAACCCATGTACAGAAATCCCCAAAATACTGATAACAGAGGCTTCAGGAGGCCTAGTAACAATGTGCCATAGGCTTTGCCAAGGGAACATAGGAGCAAAGACAGAGATGATCAGAGGATTCAAACCCCTCTCCAAAATAACCTAGTTGCTCATGAGGAAGGAGAGGAGATAGATGAGCTCGACCCTGAAATTCATTATATTGAAGACACTTCCCCTTTTCCCCATTTGACTCAATCTGCATATGAAGAATCCCTTATGAACACTCAAATCAATGAGTTGAGTAAAGGGGAAAAGGCCAACAAACCTCCTAACAGATACCATCTCAAATCAAAGAAGAAAGAAGGGAATTTTGATAGCCATGATCAACCCCTCATAGCGGAAAGGACTGCCAAACATGAAACAATCACTACTAAAGAAAAGAAAGCTTAGAATACTTCACCATCAACCAAAGAACCTGTCTCTAAGGTAAGGGAATCTCCTAAGCCTCTTTCCTCCTTTAGTTTTCAGCACGAAATTCAAAAGATTAGAATCCCCGTACCCCTCTCAGAACTAGTTAAAAATGAAGATTTCAAAAGGTCCCTCTCCAAACTGCTACAATCTGAGTCCCCCCAGCCTTCCACAGACTAAGTAAATATTCAAGATGAAAAGCCAGTAGTTGTCCTAGATCCCATGGTAGAAGACAGAGATGATTCATCCCCTCCCTTCTACACATCCCTGAACATACATGATAAGGTGTTGCATAATTGCCTCATGGATTCAGGAGCATCCCACAACCTTATGCCCAAAATAGTCATGGAAGAATTGGGACTGGAAGTGGCAAAGGCTTATCATGATTTGTACTCTTTTGATTCAAGGAGGGTTCAATGCCTTGGAGTCATCAAAGACTTGGTGATTCAACGGAGCTTCTTCTAGCGAAGGTGCTGGCACTAGAGTGGTTTTTGTGTTGCCTTGTCAGGAAACCATATCCCTGTCATACAAGCTAGAATTTGAAGCTACCAATAATGTGGCAGAATATGAAGCTCTTGTTATGGGTTTAAGGGATGCAAAAGAAATGGGAATTGAGGGGGTAGAAGTGTTCAGAGATGTTGATTTGATTATCCAACAAGTCAGAAATGATTATCGAGCTAAGCATCCTCGGCTCAGGAGTTACAAAAATGAGGTGTGGGACCCAATTGATAATTTCTGCTCAGCTTTAAACATTTCTTTTATTCCAAGACAGGAAAATACTTTGGTCAATTCCTTAGCTGTCTCAGCTAGTCTGTTCAGGATCCCTCTACCGCCAAAGATCAAATATGATGTTGAGATAAGATATAGGCCATCTGTATTGGACAATATCAAGCATTGGAAGGTATTAGAAAACGATCTTGAAATCAAAAAAATTATTCAGTCTATCGATGAATTTTCTGCATTGCACATTGATCAGGATCCTGATCTCAAAAGTCACCCTCACCCTGAGGTATTTTTAAATAAAATTTCTAATCACCATATTATTCATCTGCCTAGCAATCACATTTCGAAGGGACTAGTCCCTTTAGACAGATTGTTCAAGGGGAATGATGTGGCAGTAAAGGGTAGGGTTTCAAATGAAGATGTTGATACAACGGGGTGCAACATCGGCACACAAGAGGATCCTAAGATTGTCAAGTTGTCAAGAAGTTTGACCAAAGAGAAGAGGGTTGAATATACTGAGTTATTAAGAGAATTTGTTGATGTGTTTGCATGGACCTATGAAGACCTCAAGACATATGACATATCTGTCATTGAACACAACATCCCACTGAAAGAAGAGGCTAAGCCATTTAGGCAAAATCTAAGGCAGATAAATCCCATGTTGTTACCTATTATGGAGAGAGAAGTGAAGAAGTTGTTAAGTGCCCAAATCACTATCCCCTTGAGATATTCTGAGTGGGTGGCCAATTTGGTCCCGGTGAGAAAGAAAAGTGGATAAATCAGGCTCTGTGTTGATTTTAGGAACCTGAATAGGAGCTCAAAGAAAGACAACTATCCCTTGCCCAACATGGAACACATATTGTAGAGGGTAACTGGTTCATCTAGTTCCATGCAAACATGTAAGCATCCTCGGCTCAGGAGTTACAAAAATGAGGTGTGGGACCTAATTGATAATTTCTTCTCAGCTTTCAACATTTCTTTCATTCCAAGACAGGAAAATACTTTGGTCAATTCCTTAGCTGTCTCAGCTAGTCTGTTCAGGATCCCTCTGCCGCCAAAGATCAAATATGATGTTGAGATAAGATATAGGCCATCTGTACTGGACAATATCAAGCATTGGAAGGTATTAGAAAACGATCTTGAAATCAAAAAATTTATTCAGTCTATCGATGAATTTTCTGCATTGCACATTGATCAGGATCCTGATCTCAAAAGTCACCCTCCCCCTGAGGTATTTTTAAATAAAATTTCTAATCACCATATTATTCATCTGCCTAGCAATCACATTTCGAAGGGACTAGTCCCTTTAGACAGATTGTTCAAGGGGAATGATGTGGCAGTAAAGGGTAGGGTTTCAAATGAAGATGTTGATACAACGGGGTGCAACATCGGCACACAAGAGGAGCCTAAGATTGTCAAGTTGTCAAGCAGTTTGACCAAAGAGAAGAGGGTCGAATATACTGAGTTATTAAGAGAATTTGTTGATGTGTTTGCATGGACCTATGAAGACCTCAAGACATATGACAGATCTGTCATTGAACACAACATCCCACTGAAAGAAGAGGCTAAGCCATTTAGGAAAAAGCTAAGGCAGATAAATCCCATGTTGTTACTTGTTATGGAGAGAGAAGTGAAGAAGTTGTTAAGTGCCCAAATCACTATCCCCTTGAGATATTCTGAGTGGGTGGCCAATTTGGTCCCGGTGAGGAAGAAAAGTGGAGAAATCAGGCTCTATGTTGATTTTAGGAACCTGAATAGAAGCTCAAAGAAAGACAACTATCCCTTGCCCAACATGGAACACATATTGCAGAGGGTAACTGGTTCATCTAGGATATCCTGAGGACAGAGAAAAAATAGCCTTCACCACTCCTTGGGGCACATTCATGTATGCCAAAATTCCTTTTGGATTAATGAATGCAGGAGAAACATTTCAGTGAGCCATGGACATAGCCTTCATCGGGGATAAAGATCAATTTGTGTTGATCTATCTGCATGACATCACAAACTTCTCCAGGTATGATAAAGAGCACTGCTTCCACTTGAGAAAAGTCTTATTGAAATGCCAGAGGTTTAGCCTTTCCTTAAATCCCAAGAAATATTTGTTTTCTATGAAGGAGGGGAAGCTGTTAGGCCATATAGTATCAGCAGAGGGAGTGAGAATTGATCCCAACAGGGTAGAGGCAGTTCAGACCCTAACACTTCCCAGGTCTAGAAAGGAAGTCTAGGCTTTTTTAGGGAAGATTAACTTTCTGAGGAGGTTCGTCTCAAATTTTGTTGAGTTGGTGAAACACATCACATCCATGCTCAGAAAGGGAAATGAAGTAAAATGGACTGTTGAACCCAGGGAATCTTTTGTCCAAACAAAAGAGGCATTGACTGAGGCACCTATGTTGATCAGTCCTGATTATTCCAAGGATTTCCTATTTTTTTCTTTTGCTTCTTTTGATACAGTAGCAGTGGTCTTATTGTAGAAAAATGAGGAAGGGCGAGAGAAACCCATTTCCTTCTTCAGTAAGGCATTAAGAGAAGTAGAAATCAGGTATGAGATCATGGAGAAACAGGCCTATGCCTTGGTTAAAGCTCTCAAATCTTTCAGAGTCTATGTCTTGCACTCAAGAGTGACTGCATAAGTTCCTTCGGCCTCTGTGAAAGACATCCTTGTACAGCCTAACATAGATGGGAGAAGAGGTAAATGGATTTCTAAGATCCTTGAGTTTGACCTGGAGATAAAGCCCACCAAGTTGGTTAAAGGGCAGGGTTTAGCCAAGCTGCTAATTGAATCCAATTGCAAGGCCTTGGGGGTTGGCTTCATCAATGCTTGCTCAGAAAATCAGCAAGCTGAGTCGCCCAAGAAAAGCTCTCAGGGTGGCCTATCACTAGCAGAATGCACCTGGTACAGAGACATTTTGTACTTTCTGTAAGAGTTGAAGCCTCCTGATGGAATGAGAAAAAGCAAGGCAAGAGATTTAAAGCTCAAGGTAGTCAAATATTTCCTTATTGACCAAGCCTTGTACTGGAGAGACCCTCTAGGGGTGTTTCTGAGGTGTCTGAACCCACAAGAAGCCCAGAAAGTTATGTTTGATTTCCATAGCGGCCTTTGTGGAGGGCATCATTTCTGGAAGGCCACAACTCACAAAATTCTCAGGGTTGGGTACCACTAGCCCACCTTATTCACTGATGTTTGCAGAGAATTCAGAGCTTACATCAAATGCCAAAGGTTCTCAAGAAAGCAGTAACTCAAATCTCTGCCACTAAAGCCTGTAGTAGCTTCAACACCCTTTCAACAGTGGGGGTTAGACTTCATTGGAGAAATTCATCCTCCTTCAAGTGGCCAACACAGATGGATCATGACTGCAACAAACTATTTCACCAAGTGGATAGAAGCTGCCCCCACCAGGAGTGCTTCACTCCCTATTATCCTCAAGGAAATGGACTGGCAAAATCTTCCAATAAAAGTCTAATCAAACTCATTAAAAGATTATTGGAAGACAATAAGAGGGCCTGGGATTCAAAGCTCAAATTCTCTCTATGGGCCGATCGAGTGACAACAAAGAAGTCCCTGGGAAAATCCCCTTTTCAACTTGTTTATGGGACGGACGTTGTGTTTCCCACTCAGCTCGCTTTACCTATAGCGAAATTCTTTCAAGATATTGAAGGAGAGCCAGACCATATGGTCAGAAGAATTCATCAAGTGGTGGAAGTGCAACATATCAGGGAGCAGGTAATGGACATAGCTCATAGTCATTAGCAGAAGATCAAACAGACCTTTGACAGGAAGGTCAGAAAGAAGGAATTCGAGCTGGGTTATTTAGTGCTTAAGTGGGATGCACCCAAGCAGGATAGTGGCAAACACAGCAAGTTTGATGCCCTCTGGATCAGGCCCTTCAAAATCTCTGAAGTATTCTCAAATAACACGTACAAGTTGCAGGATTTGGAGGGGGAAGAAGTTTTTAACGGCCCAGTAAATGGGCATTTCCTGAAGAAATGTTTTGTTTGAGCCTTAGACGGTGTTGGACAACTGAGAGGGGGGGTGAATCAGTTGTTACCGTTCTTAAAAAATTATGCTTCTTTTAAAAAATTTACAAGGCACTCAATGATGATCACAATAATGCAGGGAGATAAATAATGGCACATTCAGCATCAGTCACATATATGAGAAACACAAAGACAGATATTTCCCGAGGAAACCCATACAGGGTAAAAATCTCTTCTTATTTATATGATAAGTATTATCTACATTCTTTACATTATCATACATATGAGCACCAACTCATTGTGAGGCTACAACCTCTGTTTTTGCAAGCTGCAACTTGCTGAGAGCACCAACTCTCTGTTTTCTCTAGCACCCACTAGAAGGAAGCACCAACTGCCTAGATTCTCTAGCACCAGCTAGAAGGAAGCACCAACTCCCCATTTTCTCTAGCACCAACTAGAAGGAAGTTACAACTCCCTGTGTTCAAGCACCCACTTGAACCTATGAGGACACCAGTCCTCCCTAGCACCTCCCTATCGCCCTGGTTTATCAAAATGAATTACTAAAACGTATTACAGTGATATAATCTTCAACAACAACTTACCAGTGTCATCACTGTTCTGCATGATTTCGCTGCTCTATTTGTCTCCCTGTCATCATGCACGCATCCCTTGCACTTTCTGTTCTATCTTTTGTACTATGTACGCCATTCCCCTTTCAATGCACCTTTTGTCTTATGTGCATTTCATCTACTGCACTCCACCTCCTTCTTCACACATGCATCACTCGCCATAGCAACAGCCACAACAACACCAACAACAACAGCTACAATAACAACTCCCATCTCTTCTTTGTTCTGCATACTTATAGTCTCTGTGCTCCTTGTGCATGCAATATTTTCCATTCCTCTGCATGCTCACACCGCACCAATCTTCTCCACATCTCGACTGCTTTGCCTGATCATCATTGTGACTCTTCAGCTTCTCTGGAAGTTCAACCCATGTGTCTATCATCACTGGGTGTTATGATGAGATTCCTTTTTCTCTCTAGCAGTTGAGACTCTTCGTCTTCTCTGTTACAGTCGAGCTCACCCTCTTTGTTTCAGCTACAAGATCCAACCCTCTTCCAACTGTCAATCGCCCCTATGACCAATCTTCATCCCACTGGAATATTCCTAGAGACTCTTCAGTTCCTCTGGCAGAAACCATCAATGGTTTCTAGCAATTACACTGTGAGGAGCAATATTGGCCCTCTGATTATGCTCAAATTCACCTGCACCATTGGATTAACTCTGAAGGATATTGTCATTATTTATCCATTTCGCACTTTCGCATTTGAAATATTCTGCGATGAGACATCTTGACTCTCCATGTCACGAGCTCTGAAATAGATCTTAGTTGCATGATAGCTCTCCCCTTAAACCTTCAACATTGTGACCTTGGCTATGACCACAAGCCTAATCAAAAAAGGTATTTCGCGATTTCGCATTTTGGGTTTACTCACATGAGTCTCCTTGAATCCTCATTTCACGAACCTCGAAAAGGAGCTTGGCTGCTCTAGCTCCCTCCTCTACGTGACCACAGGCAGTGACCACCAGTTACAACAATATTTCACCTTTTTTGGTATTTCAGCATTTGTATGATCCAGTGTCTCGACACTCCCAGACGTGATCCCCGACATTTTGAGGCAGAGCTCATCTACACTAGGTCCTTCCTCCACATGACCACACACGGTGACCAAAGGCTGTGCTAAAAGGCACTGCGAACTTATGATATTCATCGACCCTAATCGACAGTCCAAGATCTCGATGAATCAACGATCCAGATCTCATCGTGAATTCGCATCTCGTTGTTCCTTAGATGGAGGTTCTCGTCACTCTAAGTCACGATAGGTGATACTCCGAGATGGAGCTCAGATCAATGATCCACGTTCTTAGTGATCCGACGGTCCTGATATTTTTCGTGATCTCGCATATCGCTATTCCTTAGATGGAGATTCTCGTCACTCCAAGTCACGATAGGCGATACTCCAAGATGGAGCTCAAATCAACGGTCCACGTTCTTAGTGATTCGACGATACTGATCTTTTCATGATCTCGCATATCGTTGTTCCTTAGATGGAGATTCTCGTCACTCCAAGTCACGATAGGCGAGACTCCGAGATGGAGCTCATATCAACGGTTTACGTTTTTGGTGATCGGACGACTATTCTCTACCCCGGGACTTCATCCTTCAGGACTTTGGGGGAGTGGTGAAGCTAAAAATCCCAAAGCAAAAACTCTCATAGTGGGATCACTCTTGCATCACTTGATGATGTGTCATGACCTAAGTGGTTGCCATGTGTCACTTAGAATTGTGATTTCCAGTGGCCTGAAATGCCAAATCAACTTGACACTTGTCATTGTCTAATCGTGCCACGTGTCATAGTCTTCCACTTGTCCTTTCTGACGTGGTCTGCCAAAATCACCTCCTGGATCTAACGGCCCAGATCACACCTTGATCCAATGGCTAGGATTAGTTCGCAAATTCACGAGCCTTCATTGTGCCTGAATCGGGATTTCAGCATTTCGGCACTCCTATGTTGAAGTGTTTCGACACTTCAACTTCCGGTATCTGGGACTCCGGTAGATGTGTCTGTTTCTGGATTTCATAACCCCGTTTCACCTTGCACTTTAAAGAACGTGCAAGTTCTCCTGGATCCAACAATGATCGGACCCCGCGCTTGGATCTAACGCTCGAGATCTATCCCCCTCTTCTGTGCGCTCTTCTTGTCTACATTCAGATCTGACGGCCATCGGGAATTGAGGATTGGTGATCCAATGATCATTGTTATTGATCTTCCCAAGCTTACACCTCTTCCTGACTTGGAAGAATTTCTAAGTGTCAAATTCCTCGACCTTATATCCTCCTAAGATCCTGAGTATGCTATCTCTCTTGAGTTTACATTGTTCCTGTTTTTCCATCGATGCACACTCTGATCTTGCCATCAATGACAAGCTCACTTTTCTTGTTAAACCTACCAACAATCCTCTACACTATCTCTTTTGAACTTAACGAGATTTCTCTACAACGTCTTCCCAAAATACTTCTGGTGCCCATCTGGCACATCCTTCATGTACCCAAGTCATTATTACTGTTGTACTTGCCATCAATGACAAGCATACACTGCTTGTAAAACATGCCAACAATCTCCCCCTTTGGCATTGATGGCAACAAAGGCACCTGGACGTGTTCTTTTCTCCCCCTTTGACATCAATGTCAAAGAAAACATGCTCCCCCTGAGCTGTTGCAATATATTTAGGAGGTATCAGATATGTAATCAAGACAAGACTCCCCCTAATAGGATGGACTCTCTTAGATGTAGGACGGGATGACACCTAGCTTCTGTCGAAGATATTCAAAAGGTGTCTTAGTTAGCGGTTTAGTAAAGATGTCTGCAATTTGTTCTGTGGTTGGAATATACTAGACCTGAACAATCTGATTGGTGACCTTCTCTCTTAGAAAATTATATTTTATGGGAATATGCTTGGTCTTGGAGTGGAATACAAGATTTTTAGACACATTGATGGCACTAGTGTTATCACAAAGAATTGGGATCGGTGCAGTGTATTTTACCTCCAAGTCTGCAAGTGTCTAAGTCATCCATAATACTTGAGTGCAACAGGTAGTAGTAGCAATGTACTCTACCTCTATGGTTGATAAAGAAATGGAACCTTGCTTTTTACTAAGCCATGCTACTAAAGAGTCACCCATGAAGAATGCTCCTCCACTGGTACTTTTTCTCTCATCGACACAGTTTGCCCAGTCTGCATCTAAATAAGCAATTAACTGAAAATTATGATTTATGGGATACCACAGACCATAAGTCATTGTTTCTTTTAAATACTTGAATATCCTTTTGACAGCTTGCAAATGAATCTGTTTAAGTGCAGCCTGATATCTTCCTACCATTCCTACAGCATGCATTATGTCTGGGCGAGATGTTGTGATGTACAGTAGGCTGCCTATCATTGATCGATATGATCTTTGATCAACATTAGGTGAATCATCATCCTTGCTTAATTTACATCCAGTTACCATAGGTGTACCCACAGGTTTAGAATCTTCCATTTGAAACCTTTTCAACATTTCTCTTAGATATTTTTTTTGAGAAATGAACCTCCCTTCGGACCTCTGAGTAATTTGCAGACCAAGAAAAAAATGACAGTTCTCCTCTCATAGACATTTCAAACTCAGACTCCATGGCAGAAGCAAACCATTGTACTAATGAATCCTTATTACATCTAAAGATGATGTCATCTACATAGACCAATATGATGAGTAGATTATTATCCTATGTTTTAATATACAGATTGTTGTCAGTTGTTCCTCTCTTGAACCCTTTGTCTTTGAGATATGAATCCAGTCTGTGATACCAGGCTCGAGGGGCTTGTTTTAACCCATATAAAGCTTTCTTCAGCTTGCATACTAATTCAGGGTTGTCCAACAATTTGAAACCCTCTGGTTTTTCCATATAGACTTCTTCACTTAAATCTCCATTTAGAAAAGCTGACTTGACATCCATTTGATAGACTTTAAACATTTTATGACAAGCTATCAGANTTGTTTTAACCCATATAAAGCTTTCTTCAGCTTGCATACTAATTCAGGGTTGTCCAACAATTTGAAACCCTCTGGTTTTTCCATATAGACTTCTTCACTTAAATCTCCATTTAGAAAAGCTGACTTGACATCCATTTGATAGACTTTAAACATTTTATGACAAGCATAGGAAAGAAACATTCTGATAGCTTCTAATCTTGCTACGAGTACAAGTGTTTCATCAAAATCCAGTCCTTCTATCTAAGCATAGCCTTTACAGACTAACCTTGCTTTGTTCCTGATAACTTGTCCTTGCTCATTCAACTTATTCTTAAAGATCCATTCGAATCCAATGACATTTTTACCTTCAGGTCTTTGAACCATCTCCCACATCTTGTTTTTCTCAATCTGATCAAGTTCGTCATTTATTGCTTTAACTCAGTGGTCATCTTTGTTGGCTTCATTAAAATTCTTGGGTTCCAGCATGGATATGAAGGCTATATGAGATTGTTCGGTGTTTTTGATTAGCATTCTCCTGGTTTGTACACCTTTGTCTTTTTCTCCAATTATCTAACTTGCAGGATGATTCTTTTGAATGATTCTGGAAGAGGAATTTGTAGTTGACTGCTGATTTGAGTTTGTCTGAGTGTTTGAGTCTTCATTTGATTCAGAGTCTTCGTTTTCTGATTCTTGGACCTGTTCATCTTCAGCTTTAGCTATGTCTTCTGTAGAAGACTCATTACTGTACACCTCTCTTGCTAGGATTCCTTCATCAATTTTTACATCAATACAGTCAACCATTTTATGCAGCCTCTTAT
>JASDQU010304552.1:0-13642 GCA_032191745.1 Picea mariana
AATTAATTAAATTTAATTAATTAAAAAAAACCTATCTAGACTCGACGAAATTCCACGAAACTTTCTACAATGTCTAGCATGGTCATTTACATCATTCCTAAACAATAGCTACCAAAGGATGAGACCATTAGAATGTCGTTCACAACTTTGGAGGAATTATTGCATGTGTGAGGGAAAAACTCATGGGAAGTCAACCAGGTTGAAAAACCCAATTGACAACCTGAGGATAAAAAACCCTCAGTGAAAGGAACTCTCCTAATGAAAACATCCCAAGGTACCTGACCTAACTATGATCCATGCAGACTTATTACATTATTAACCCGCGCAGGGGTGCGAAAATTTCGTTTACAAAATTTTGTGTTGGAGGCATAAAATGCCCAAGTAGAACCAAACTGTCTTCATCATACTTGTATCTGATGATGCATATCTTCATGGAACATGAGTTGACCCCCTAGCTGAATAGACGTTCAACAGGCAGCTCAAAAGAAGTCCTGGCCCATCTTCCCTGTGCACATCGAGAAATTTTCATTATTAAATTTGGGACATTCTAGGGTGGAATTAGAAGCACTCGAAGAAATTAAACTGGTAAATATTGAGTACAAAAGGCATGACCCTTATCAATTAGTGAATAAACACTTGATACACTGCAATATGAAATCCTATGAACATGAGGAGTCCCCTTGGGACGACGTGTTCAAAGGGACCAAATCTTATAAAGAAGTGTTGGAAAGAGTACAACCATTGTCGTCTGACCTACAAGTCAGCTTTCGGACCTTTTAGAAGCATCGACAGAGTGGTCTACCCCAAGTACTTCAAGGGGAAGAAATTACCCTCTCCCAGGAGCAAGAAAGTGTTCCACCAGGTTTCGAGTAGGAAAGCGTTCCACTAGGTTTCGAGAAGGAAGCACAAAAGAAGGAAAATCTCGAAAAGGCCCTACAGGATGCGGAAAGGCCTCCACCAAGCAAAAAGACCAAAGCAGAGAAAAGGTCAGGGAGACCTCCCAAGTCTAGTAAGCCTACTCCCACTTCATCACCAAAGGTTGATGTCAACATGCCTAAGGCGGCAGGAGGGAAAGGATCTACGGAGCTAGGGAGTCCCATATCCTCCTTAACTCCCTTACAGTCCACTTTTGGACTGCCACAAACGAGAGCTCTTTTTGTTGATGACCTTACTTCCATTCCCATAGATGAGATTCCTCCTTCCGATAATTTTTTAAGTAGAAAAAGGAAGGTCGTCCTGAAATAGGAGATGCATAAGAGGGAGGGTAACATGGTTAAAAAAAATAAAGTCCCGATAGACAGACAAAATTTGGAGGAAGAAGATTTCGCTACAGAGGTAGCAGGTTCCATGGGAGCCATGGCAACAACAAATTTTTTTACCGTGGGAAAAATCATAACAAGGATAAAGAAGAGTGATAAAATCATAGCACAATTGCTAGAGCAATTAAAGAATGCTGAGGAAATCATTAGAGAAGAAATGAGTAAAAGTTTGGAGCAGACAAGGGCTACCGAAAGGTTAGAGGTTCAATCACTCAAAACGAGTTTGGACAAAATGAGCCAGGAAATACAAACAAATCAGCTACAGATTACTCAACAAAAGGTGCACACAGAACAGTTGGAGGCTAGATTAATATCAATGGAAGATCAGATTATAGACTTAAAAGCTTTCCAGGCCTAGTCACTGAAAGTGCATTCAAAAATAGAAATTGAACAACAAAAATTGATTTCCAAGATAGAAATTATTCAGAATTACTTTCAAGAAGTAGATAATGCCTTTGAAAATATCATCCTAAGAGAAAAAGAAGCCAAAGCAGTGAGGATTACTCGCCAAAATGCAATTATATATTTGACAGGTGAAGAGGCATCTGAAACTATGAAAGTATCAGCCACAGAGCAAATCAGAGGCGACATCATGCTCAAGCTATCGGAAACCAACAGAACTGAAAGAAAAATAATAGCCAAATAAATCAGAGATGACTGTGAAGAAGTTTTTGATCTTCTAGACAAAGGGTCATTAAATATTGGAAAAGGCTAGTGTACAGGACTTTTGGGACAGATCAATATTGTAAGACATCAATTAAATTTTAGGGAAAATTTGAGTGAAATCCAAACGGAAATTTCACAACTAAGAAAAATCGATATCACCCTAGTGGACAGGTTGTTAGTTGAGCCAAACTTAAAGCTGCAGTCAATAAAGTTTACAGATAAATGAGTGGATGACCGCCTTTCTAAGATTCAGAGAAAGGTTTATATGTTCGATGCAAGAGATTTTCTAGAACCCCCCAGAAATTTTATACAGTTCCTGGAGAAATGTATTATATGTATCGAATTAAAAGAAGGAGGGTCATCGACAAAGTAAAAGTATTATTTGGAAGGGCTTTACTTCCTAGAAAATGAAAAAATGAAGAAGATCATGAAAACGGTTTTGGATCTACTTTTTAACAAATAGTTAGTCTCTAAGAATTAAGAACTCACCAACCATCCTAAGATTGGTGGTTTTGTATAAATGTAATTTTCCAAGACTAGGAAAAGGCTTTTTTCTGGAGGGATTGTAAAGAGATAACTTCGTTTTGCCTGAATTAATACAATATAGATTGAAGCTTCCAGATCTGGTCAAGCCTGAGCTATGTGTTTCTCTGTCATTCTATTTTTTATTCCATACTTTCGTTTGAAGTGTTTCATGTGGTAATTTCTATTATAGCAATTAAAACAATCAGATTATCTAATCGTTTGCAGTTTTTCCTCTGTATCAGCTTTCAGCGGATATAAGACCTATGAACGTTTTAGGACTCTGAAACTGTATGCTTCTGCTAAATTATCATATGTTTTCTTGTATTAACTTAAAATGAGATTCTTCTTAAATTGATGCCTCATTTTTGTTATACAACTACATGTTTCCTTTTTCTTCATTCTATCCACTGTCTCCTTTAAAATTTGACTCAGATACTAGAAAAGGCCTTTATTTCTGTTTTACTATTAATTCATAATTTGGAAGTTCTATTTTTATAATTTTGAACCAGAAATTTGCGACCCTCGAAAATATTCTTGATTTACAAAAATGAAACCCTCGGCTTTCATCATTGTTCCAGTTACCAGACAGCCCAATATAGAACCCGGTCTATCAGATCAAACAAGCATTGTGTTAAACTTATTCAATACCATCTTACAAACAACAAATACATGAGTAGAACTTGAAAGATCATGGGCTGCAATTGAAAGGGATATTAGCATTCAAGAACAATGGGAAGCTAGACAGAGACAGTTAAGGAATCAACCGTGATCTCAGTTTCCTTTAAACTTTTTCTTTTTACCGATTAATTATCTCTACCCTTTTTGGATGCCTTGATGGTATACTTTAGAGCCTTAAAGTATAAACTCAGGAACAACATCTTTTTGGCACCGTTGCCGGGGAACGAAGAAATGAATCTTTTCCCTGGGAAGAACAACGTTGACACTTTCTTTCTTTGATAGTGAAAAAAGATCGAAAAACCTTCTAAGGCTACTTTTATCTTTCACTTGGCGACTCCACGTTTTTTTTTAAACTGGCTTCTAGCCGAAAGAACACCAGAAAGAACCTGGACGACAAATAGACTTCACCAGTTTTTGATCCGAAAAAAAAATTAAAATCAAGAAGATCTCTCAGACAAATCATTTCGTTGACACACGTCATTTGTCGACCAAATTATTCACGGTTGAAAGTCAGAGGAACACTTGAGAGATCCCTCTCCCTCCCCCTGTCGATCGATACATGCTCTTTTCCCGAAGTCCACACTCCTTTTACCGAACGCTTCGACGAATGTCCTGTGTATATTGATTTAACCCCCATCAATTCTCTGATATATTCATCTTACAAGCCTGGAGAAACGAGTTCTCTTCATCTTGGTCCTTCTTTTTCTAGTTTCATGTGCCTTGATGATCAGTTCCCCACAACCTTTTTGTCACATTCAAGTACAACACCAGTTTCAACCTCAAATCTATCAATGGCTGCACGCGGAGGTGTGGGGGCTGGAGGTGGTGTCGCAGGCGGCCAAGGACCGCTCCCTGGAATTTTTGCTAAGGTGGCTGCCAGATATGCCCCTCTTGTCTTCTCGGTTCCCCTACATGACCTTTCAGAGAATTACATGAAAAAACTCCCAAAATTTACAGCGGAAGACGATTTAACCACACAGGAGCACATCAATTTTTTTGACCAATTCATTGATATCCTAGGACTCAAACACCAAGATGTCTACTCCAGACTCTTAGTACAAACTTTCGAAGGGCAGGTCAGAACATGGTTCCAAGGCTTAGCAACGAGATCTTTAAGGTCATACGACGAACTCGAAAGTGCTTTCATCGGGCAATGGGGGGAAAGAAAAGATCACCTCTATTATCTGACGGAGTTTGGGGCTCTTAGAAAGAAAAATTCGGAATCAGTTCTCGAATTCACCCAAAGATTTAATAAATTGTACAATAAAATTCCCATCGAGGTCAAACCTTCTCAGCCTGCAGCGAAAGTAACTTTCGCTAGAGCTTCGACCCCGATTTTGCCTTACTGTTGAGAGAGAGGAGATCAGTAGACCTCACCAAGATGCAAGACAATGCCCTAGAAATTGAATCAAACATGATGGCTTCAGGAAAGCTAAAAGCCAAAACGGAGGCTGGGAACAAAGAAAACAAAAGATATAGAGAACAAGGAGGATCTTCAGGGTCGGGAAGATCTTTGGGAGACAAAATGGACGACATGGCTAGGATAATTAAAGAACTGTTTAATAAGATTTCAAAAATGGAATTAGAGCAGATTAAAAATGACCATTTTCCCAGAAAGGATTTCAGAAGGAATCCCAACCCTCAAATCCCACAAAGACAGATTAAGAATGAAGATCAGAAAATCCCAACCCCCTTCAAGAGTGAAAACTTCATTGGAGAGGAAGATTTAGAAGATTTTGAGGAATTAGAGGAAGATATAAACAATATGGGTGATGACGAGCCACAACCCTATTTATCGAGACAAGATTATGAAAAATTCTTAAATAAAGAAAACAAATTGGAAAATGACCTAAACGATAGTACTTCTAAAGATTTGACCTACCAGGGTATTGTTGATGGTATAATGGCAGAGCTTCAACAGAAGTACAATCTAAGGCCTAGAAACAAGAGTGTTACGATCACCCAAAAGAAAAAGATCTTGCCGAGGAGCGAGATAGACGAGATAGTTTCAAAAGATGTTGAAAAACAGATTGTAAAAACCGACCAAATGAACACGCAGCCTACCAAGATTAAGGTAGATGAAACACTCACAGTCAAAAAACCGAAAGCGAAAGTTATTGCAACCGAAACAAAACCTTCACCACAAAAGAAAGTTGATAAGAAATGAGTCGAAGCCCAAAACGTTAAGAATGGCAAAATTGTGGGAAATTTCAATCTGGAAAACGAAATCAATAAAATCAGGATCCCCATACCTCTTGTCGAGCTGGAAAAAAATCCAACGTACAGAAAACAAATTGCCAAATTGATTAGTTTTTCGGAAGATGAAATCCAAGTCGATGTCATTAACTTAGAAGACGACAAGCCGAACATAGTTTTTAGCCCTCACTTTGAAGGTGCTAAAGACACTGTTGCTCCCTTCTATATCACGTTAACCTTGTTCGACCAACTACTCCATAACTGTATGCTTGATTCTGGAGCATCCCACAACGTAATGCCTAAAGCCATTATGGATAAATTGGGTCTCGAAATTACTAGGCCTTATGGAGATTTATATTATTTCGATTCTAGAAAAGTTAAATGTATAGGCATGATTAAAGACTTGGTGGTAAGTCTGGCTCAAATACCAGCGAAAAGCATTCTCATGGACGTAGTGGTTGCCGATATCCCTCCGAAATATGGTATGTTTTTATTTAGAGCCTGAGGTGCCAAGCTTGGGGGCTCCCTCCAACTTGACATAACATATGCTACGATCCCAGTTTTTGGAGGACAGTTCACACGCCTGTACAGAGAGACCAGGTTAGCGTTCACGGTAAGTGATCTGTGCAACCCGAATAATCACCCTTGTTGATCAGGATCTAGGTAATTGTATTTTATCCATTGACGATGATATTGTTTTAGGTGTAGAGGAAAGTTATACAGAAGAAAAAACAGAAAAGGAAAAAAATAAACAAAATGTATATAGCATTGGTGTGTGGAAGATGTTTTTTTACGGCGCTTCATCTTACCTTGGAGCCGAAGCAGGGGCACTCCTTGTGGCCCCTGATAATCAATTCGTAATCCCTTTTTCCTATAGACTTCAATAGAATGTGGACCACACTAATAACGTATACGAGTATGAAGCCTTAGTATTAGGGTTGGAAGCTGCTAGGAGAATGGAAATAAAAAACCTCGAAATCTTTGGTGATGCCGAGCTAATCGTAAAACAGGTAAACCGACAGTACTAGGCCAAACATCCTAGGCTGAGGTCTTACAGGAATTGCATATGGGATCTGATCGAAAATTTCTTCTCCTCTGTCAAAGTCCACTACATTCTAAGAACTGAAAACCAACAGGCCGATGCGTTAGCCAAAGCAGCCTCAACCTTCACACCTCCAATCGCTTTCAAACTAAAATATCATATACAAATGAGACATCGACCTTCCATACCTAATAACATACAACACTGACAGGTTTTTGAGGATGACGAACAACTGCATAAATTTTTAGAATCGATAGACGAATTTGCCGAAAATAATGCCGACCAAGAAAACCAAAATGATCATGTTTGGATCATGCAGGAAGGAGAAGACCCTCAGGAATTTCACGATAAAATCGCAAATTATCATATGCTTGTTCTAAAAAATAATCAGATCCCCAAGGGCCTAATTCCCTTGGAAAGGTTATTTAATCAAGACAATATCCCTTTAAGATCCACCTTACAACCGCAACCTGAAGAGGTTGAGGACTGTGACATAGGTACCAAACAAAACCCTCGGTTGGTGAAACTATCCAAATACTTGCCCCCAGAAACCAAAAGTAAATACGCGGAGTTGCTTAGAAAGTATAAAGACGTTTTCGCTTGGTCTTACAACGAATTGAGAACTTATGATACTTCTATAATTGAACATAAAATTCCTCTGAAACCTGGTGTCAAGCCTTTTAAACAGAAACTCAGACAGATAAACCCTATCCTGCTACCAGTAATTGAAAAGGAAGTCAAAAAACTCTTGGATGCTAAAATCATCATTCCATTAAGATATTCCGAGTGGGTGGCTAATTTAGTCCCAGTAATAAATAAAAATGGTGAAATCAGACCGTGTGTCGATTTTAGAAACCTGAACTGATCATCACTCAAAGACAATTATCTATTGCCTAAGATGGACCACGTTTTAGAAAGAGTAGTTGGAGCTAACAGAATGTCAATGATTGATGGTTTTCTAGGTTACAATCAAATCGCAGTACACCATGATGATAAGGAAAAAACAACTTTCACTACCCCTTGGGGTACCTTCATGTACGATAAAATGACTTTCGGCTTGATGAACACAGGGGCAACCTTCCAGTGAGCCATGGACATCGCCTTCGTGGATGAGAAAGATAAATTCGTTGTTATCTATTTTGATGATCTGGTCGTTTTTTCAAAATCTGGTATGGAACATCTAGTGCACCTAAAGCAAACTTTCAAGAAATGTCGTAAGTTCGGTTTGTCCCTCAATCCCAAAAAATCTCATTTCACTATGCAAGAAGGTAAGCTATTAGTTCATGTAGTGTCAAAAGACAGAATCAAAATTGATCCTAAAAGAATTGAGGCTATAAATACCATAAATATCCCTAGAAATGTAAAATAAATCCAATCCTTCCTAGGTAAAATAAATTTCTTGAGAAGATTTATCCCTAACTTCACTGAAATTGTGAAGCTGATCATAGATATATTGAAAAAGAACAGTGAGATGAAGTGGACAAGTGAAGCCAAAGCATCTTTTCAACGAATCAAAAAAGTTATCAACGAAGCGCCAGTCTTAGCAAGTCCCGATTACACAAAAGAATTTTTGATTTTTTCCTTTGCTTCAGAACACACTATCATAGCTGTATTGTTACAGAAAAACGAAGAAGACTTTGAACAACCCATTTCTTTTTTCAGCAAAAGTATGAGAGACGCTGAGTTGAAATATAATATACTAGAAAAACAAGCTTACACAATGGTAAAGGCTCTCAAAGATTTCAGAACGTACATATTACATTCGAAGATCATAGCCTATGTTCCTACAAGCTCAGTCAAAGACATACTGGTTCAGCCAGATAGTGATGGGAGAAGAGGTAGATGGTTAGCTAAGATTCAAGAGTTTGATCTTGAATTCAAACCAACAAAACTCATTAAAGGCCAAGGTCTGGCTAAATTGTTGGCCGAATCCAACTTGCAGGGACTTGGAATAAATCAGCTATAAGAAGACGAGCATTCTCTAGAAATAAATGAACTCGATTTCACTACTCCTACGGTTGAGATAGAAGACAGGTTTTCTTATTCAGTCTGGTATCATGATATTGTTTCCTATCTATTGACCCTTCAATGTCCCAGTGCATTAACCCCATCTAAAGCCAGGACACTGAAGCTGCACGCTATAAAATCTTGTATTATAGACGAAAAACTATTTTGGAAGGACCCCCTGGGTTTTTTTGCTGAACTGCTTGGTCGAGACCGAAATCGAAAAGGTTATAGATGAGTTCCATGAGGGAGTGTGTGGAGGACACCATGCTTGGCGAGCCACAACTTATAAAATCTTAAGAGCTGGATATTACTGGCCCAAACATTTCATAGATGTAAATACTAAAGTCTGAGCTTGTGTTCCCTGTCAGTTGTTTACAGGTAAACAGAAAGTGCCAACTTTGCCTCTAATTCCAGTTAAAACCGAAGCCCCTTTTCAGCAGTGGGGTCTTTATTTTATCGGAGATATTCACCCACATTCCAGCACTCAACACAGGTGGATTCTAACCGCAATGGACTATTTTACCAAGTGGGTGGAAGCTATTCCCACAAGAAACGCGACCGACAAAGTTGTAATCAACTTTCTGGAAGAAAACATTTTATCCAGATTCGGCTGTCCCTGAAAAATAGTCACCAACAATGCACAAGCGTTCAAATCGATGGCTATGGTAAGATTTTGTCAAAAATTCAGCATCATATTAGGACACTCCACAACTTATTATCTGCGGGGCAACGGTTTAGCTGAATCATCTAACAAAAGTCTGACAATTATGATAAAAAAAATGTTAACTGACAACAAGAAGACGTGGCATATTCATTTGAAATACGCTCTATGGGATAACAAGATAAGTACCAAAAGGGCAATCAGAATGTCCCCTTTTCAGATAGTATATGGCACTGATGTTATCTTACCGTTTAATCTTGCTCTACCAGTAATGAAAATTTGGCAAGATTCGAACGAAGAACCTAACGACATTACCAGAAGAGCAAACCAATTGGTCAAAGTTTAGCAAAATAGGATTGAAGTTAACGAAAAGTTGTAGAGATATCAGGATAAGATGAAGACTTTGTTTGATCAGAAAGCTAAGGATAGAGATTTCCTCTCTGGAGATATGGTATTAAAATGGGAATCCAGAAGAGAATATGTTGGCAAACATGGCAAATTCGACTCGATCTGGTCCGGCCCTTATAGAGTCTCAGCCTCAAAAGGAGAAAATGTTTTTTCATTAGAAAATCTAAATGGAGATATTCTAAGTGCCCCTGTAAATGGGCGATATCTTAAACACTACATGCAGTAATATGTTTTTGAAATTTCATTGTATATACCGGTTTGTTTTCACATTTTCTTTATAGTAACATTGCTTTCGTTCAAAAAAAAAAAAAAAAAAAAATTCAAAGGATGCAAATACAAAGCAGTTCAAATCTAGCAATTCTCAGAGTTAGTATGAGTGTGTTTGACAGTTATCAGTTGTTCGCAGGAAAAGTGTCAGGACTCAAGAGACCAATTATACTACAAGGGTAATCTTCATGGATAATCCTGATAAATACTTGCCCAAAAGGTAATGAGGAAACAATCTTTTGGCTGTAACTATGACGAACTTTTAAGGTATGAACTCTGACCCGAGAACATGAATTAAAAATATCCTAAGAGGTGCAAGTGAACGAGTTGCTGATTTTTTATATATAAAATAATAATAATAAAATATATATATATGTAAATAAATGATTAATACTCGTTAGCACTCCCAAGTTTCAAGGTTTTCTCACCTTTCCACTTCGATCACTATCAAGCTTACTCCTCACCAAATCTTGTTTTTTCTCCCTTTAAGTTTCATCTTAATTCGGAAAAGTTCAAACTAACTTTCGAAGCAAAGATAGGCAAAATCCTATGTTTTTCCTAAGCCTTGGCTGAACTGGAAGTATGTCTGGGCTAATCTTAACCTTTTTAGTTTTTCTACCAGAAATAAAAAAATCGTTTTTGCTCAAGTGAAGTCCCAAATAAAATAAAAAAAAGGCTTAATAAATTTTCCCTAAGATTCTCCATAAAGTTAGAGTGTCTGAGGGCCAAAAGTAGATCAATCCAAAGCTTTTTAATAAGTTGACAGACCTTTGCAAAAAAAAAAATTCCCTGAGTATGTTACATACTTATTGATTGCCCCCACTTCATAACAAATGTGTATAGAAAGAGATGGTGAAAGGAAATTCGTTATCGATTACTCCCATCTAACATAAAGAGGTGGTGAAAGGAAATTCGTTATCAATTGCCCCCATCTGATTTAAAGAGATTATGAAAGAAAATTCATTATATGATTTCCCTCATCTCAACATTTAAATGCTAAAATTAATGAAGTGGTGAAAGGAAATTCAATGTGGAAAATCCGATAACTTCACCGAGGTACTGAACAGGCCCACTGGCAGTGAAGCAATGTCTCCATAACAGACAAGGCTGTTATACACAATTTGCAAAAGGCTCTGGTATTTTTCTTCTCTCAACCAGATTATACTCTGAGATTATGGAATTCCAGATTATACTCTAAGAGTCTCTCGATGCGAATACGATCAAATATAATAAAAACTGGTAGAACCACTAATCTTGTTTTGATTATCTTGCACAAGTCTGAGGTCGGTTTTAGAAAGGGAAATCCAAGTGATCCTATCTCAAGATTGTCGAACGCTTTGGTTTGGAAAATTTTCTGAAGTTAAAGTTGGGATCTTTATCCCCTTAGTAGTTTTCGCAGCTATGTCTCACAGACCGAAATGACTGACCCCATTTACCCAATAAAAGGCACTAAGTCCGCCCGTTCTCCTCGTCCCGCAAGGGGACGAGGTCCCCAATTGGAGCCTATGTTGAAGCTAGGTTTGAAAATTTTCACCTTTAAAAATAAATTTTTTCTCTTTCGGGATTCGGTTTTTCATAAGGTATAATCCTCACTATCAGTCCAAAAGACCAGTACCAAAGTCTCGAAAAGTTTTCATTTCTTCATTATAACTAAAGACAAGAAGCTCAAATGTTATTAAAGTCTAGACACATGTCTTGTTAAGTAATTTAAATCGCAATAATTTAAAACCCTAAAGGAGTTAATTAACCATCTTTTTAACCTTCCGGGATTCGGGGTTTACTCAGAACAATATCTCTTCAATACATTTTGAATCATGAAATCTCGATTCTCGATTTCCCGAAAGAAGTGAAAGTCAGTCTTAATCCTAATTAATTAATTTAAATCTAATCGCACCACGATTTTGGGATTCGGGGTTTAGTGGTGACATACCTCATGTAGCCGCGATCCCCAAAACCTCGAAATGCGAAGTCTCGACTCAATACGGAAGTTAAGGCTTAAATCTAATCTCATCGTGATTTAAGGATTCGGGGTTTAGTGGTGACATACCTCATGTAGCCGCGACCCCTGAAACCCTGAAATGCAAAGTCCCAACTCAATACGGAAGTTAAGGCTTAAATCTAATCTCATCGCAATTTCAGGATTCAGGGTTTAGTGGTGACATACCTCATGTAACTGCAATCCTCGAAACCCCGAAATGTGAAGTCCCGACTCAATACGGAAGTTAAGGCTTAAATCTAATCTCATCACGATTTCGGGATTCAGGGTCTAGTGGTGACATACCTCATGTAACCGCGATCCCCGAAACCCCAAAGCGCAAAGTCATGACTCAATACCGAATTTTAAAGAGAACTAACTTCATTTTAAAAATACATTAAATGGTAATTAAATTATCATCCATTTTCTTGTATTAACTTAAAATGAGATTCTTCTTAAATTGATGCCTCATTTTTGTTATACAACTACATGTTTCCTTTTTCTTCATTCTGTCCACTGTCTCCTTTAAAATTTGACTCAGACACTAAAAAAGGCCTTTATTTTTGTTTTACTATTAATTCATAATTTGGAAGTTCTATTTTTATAATTTTGAACCAGAAATTTGCGACCCTCGAAAATATTCTTAATTTACAAAAAAGAAACCCTCAACTTTCATGACTGTTCCAGTTACCAGAGAACCCAATACAGAACCCGGTCTATCAGATCAAACAAGCATTGCGTTAAACCTATTCAATACCATCTTACAAACAACAAATACACGGGTATAACTTGAAAGATCATGAGCTGCAATTGAAAGGGATATTATCATTCAAGAACAATGGGAAGCTAGACAGAGACAGTTAAGGAATCAACCGTGATCTCAGTTTCCTTTAAAAAATTTCATTTTACCAATTAATTATCTCTACCCTTTTTGGATGCCTTGAAGGTATACTTTAGATTCTTAAAGTATGAACTCAGGAACAACACCCCCCCTTCAAACTTGCCCAAAAATCTCACTGCTCATTGTAGCTTAGAGCCCAAGCTCTGATACCATGTAGAAATTTAAATTACAAAATTTTCTTAACAATATTTTTTCATACACTTGGCAACCTAGAGATAATTGTCTTCTATAAACTATGAAATTTCTAAACCCACATTCATAAATTACCATAAGCAAAAATAAATATTGCTAAGCAATTTTGTAGCAGAATAAACACAATGAACAACAATCATTCAACTCAGAAATTTAGGCAATTCTAGGGAAAACCCCAATGTGGGGAAACCCAATGAGAGAGAGAGAGAGAGAGATTTTATTATCTTCAGAAAAGATATATCAGCAACAACAATACAATTTATAGCAAGAGATATCCACTTACAACACACTAAAACTGCCCCCAAATATTCGGCCTTGGAAAATGTGTCAAATCTGTATTGTTGTACGACCTGCCTAGAAAACAACACCTTGGAAAATGTTTCCATAGTATGTTGTACAACCTGATCTGTACGACCTTGCTGCAACAAGAAAAACCCTCCAATAGCCTTGAAATGTGTGCCACACTTTGCCTCGATTTTCATGCCTGTTATCCCCGTTTTCTAGGGATAACTAGGAGATCATGTCTCGAGGCCCACAGGTCGTAGACATGGAGTAGCGAGAGGAGGATTGACCTGAGCATGGCCCTGGAGGGCCCATCCTTCTTCTTCTTTGTCAGATTTGTCCTATCAGCAGTAGCATCCATCACCATCAGCATTGGACTTGCATCAGAGAAGACTCTTGCTCCATGAGATAATTGGTCCAGGTATCATGGTATGTGTCATGTTTGATCATTATAACTTTTAGATATATGCATCAGTTTCCTTACATTTCTGACATTTGCTTGGATCTTACACTAACCCACTTG
>JASDQU010304555.1:0-11669 GCA_032191745.1 Picea mariana
CTAACCCTTTCCCAATTCTTGCTAGAATTTTCCCTAAAAGTCACCTCCAAAATCATCTAAAAAGCATGATTTAAGAGCATATTCGTGGGTTTCCCTAAAAATCATCTAAAAAGCATGCTTTTTCGGTTGGGATCGTTTCCCAATGACCCTTTCATGTACATAATGGAATCCAACTCCCCAAACCTCTTTGGGAAGATACAAAACAACCACATAGGGATAAAGATGAGAACACAAGCCCCTTGGTGCAAAGTTATGTTGCAAGCATCTAGCAAGCCTCCTTTCCCTATATTCTCTGAACAACATCCCCTTTAATTTTGAAACTCCTTTTCCATAGCTTCTTTCTCCTTTTATGTGACTATAAGGTGTCTCCTTATCCCTATATGAGTCATTGAGAGAAGTATTTATTGGTTGAGTCGATGCTTGAAGATTCCTGGAGGAACCCAGACAGTTGGCTTCAAGACGGTGCCTAAGGCTGGACAAGGTTGTAACTTACCTTTTCCACTTGTTGGTAATAAAAGATCTTGTTTTCCCCCATATTTGTCTTCATTGTACATTTATCTATGTGTTTACTTTGAATCTAACATTTTACATGCACATGTTTATGATCGTATAACTACTTTTGTCACAGCCCTAGTTTTGTATTTGTCTTGCAGGTTAATTCCTGCAAAAGATCAGGGGTTCTTCGACAAATTGGAGCAGGGATCGACATCAAACGGGAGAACAATGTGCACCTTCTTTTCTCCTCTCTATCCCTACCTTATCCTAATTAAAGTAGTTATTTTCTTTGGTTTTTGTGTGCTTGTCATTGTGGGGAGACTATTATCTCTTTCACTTGATCTTGCTCTGATGTGATTACGACCCACGATCACAGGGGAAAAATACCTTAATCACTAAATACATGGTAGCCACTGACGCAAGAAAAAAAGTTGTATGGTTGCATCGAGTGTGTTCAAGGATCGGGTTTGAACATAAAGCTATGAATACAAATTATACAAGGTTAAAATCTATATGTGGTATCAGAGCAATTATTGGCTTCATGGGGACGACTTTGTGGTCAGGGGTTTGGCTTGGGACTATGATAAGCCTTGTTACAGTGGGAGATTTGCGGTATTGATTCTTCAGGTGAAAAGAAATGGCGAGAAGTTCAAAAATAGAGATCAAAAAATTTAATGGGCAAAGTTTTGAGTTGTGGAATATCAAGATGGAAGATCTATTGGTAGACAAAGATCAGTGGATTGCGGTGGATCCAGGTACTGCACCTACAGGAATGTCAACAGATGTCTGGAAAAAGTTGGATCAGACGGTGAAGATCACAATCTGATTGTGTCTCTCATATTGAGTATTACTAAATGTGTCAGAGGAAGCTACAACCAAAGAGTTATGGGATAAGTTGAAGAATTTGTATTATTCTAAGTCCCTCGTAAATAAATTGTTCCTACGGAAGAAGTTGTATAACCCGAGGATGAGATATGGAGACTCGATGATGGAGCATATGAACTCCTTCAATACTGTGGTAAGTTATTTATTATCTGTTAAGATTAAAATTTCAGATGAAGATAAGCATATCAATTTGTTGTGCTCTTTACCAGACTCATGGGATATTTTGGTTGTAGTCATAGGTAGTAATACAACTACCTTGAGTTTTGATGATGTGGTCCCATCCTTGTTGTCAAAGGAGATGAGATAGAAGAACATGGAAGGATAGAGAAAAAATTCATTATTTGCAAGAGGACACTCCCAGGAAAGAAATAGATCTAAGTCCTCAAGTGGGAGATATAAATCTAAGGGTAGATCTAAATCTTTCAAAAAGTTTTTAAAGGTATGCTGGAGATGTGGAAAAGAAGGGCACTTCAAGGAGAAATGTAGATCCAAAAATGTTGAGAGAGTGAAGGGATCTGAAGGTGATCCCTCTACAGAAGAAAATACATCCAAGGAAGAAGGAAGGGATGTGTACTTGTCTTCTTCAAGCACACATGCAGATCATGAGGCATGACTAGTTGACTCAGGTGCATCCTTTTATATGACTCCCCACAGGGAGTGGTTCTGTGAATATGAAAGGTATGGTGGAGGTAATTTTTTCGTAGGTGATGACTCGACAACCAAAATCATAGGACGAGGAAAATTCAAGTTGAGGCTCATAGATGGAAGGATTAGAACACTGCTCGGTGTTCTGCACATCCTAGGATTGGCCAGAAATTTGATTTTTGTAAGCAAAATGGACGATGCAGGGGTAAAAACAATATTTGAAAAAGAAACCTGCAGGATGGTTCGAGGAGCACTGGTGTTGTTGAAAGGAGTTCAAATTGGAACTCTGTATAAGATGCAAGGAAACACTATTAGTGATGGATGTAATAGTTCCATTTCTCCTGATATTGGAGTTGAAGAAGAAGAAAATCATACAGTCTCTAGAGAAAAGGTTATGATGTGGCATCAAAGACTGGGGCATATTGGAGAGAAGGGTCTTCGACTACTACACGGTAAAGGTGTGGTTGAAGTTATGTCTAACTTCTCTCTGTATTTTTATTTTTGTGAACATTGTGTATATGGGAAGCAGAATTGGGTAAGATTCCCCTCTGGTGCAACGAGGGAAGAATGAATTTTAAAGCTAGTGCACATTGATGTGTTTGGACCTGTGTCGGTTCCATCATTGGAAAAATATGTGTAATATGTCTCATTTACAAATGAGTTCTCGAGGAATACTTGGATATATTTCCTCAGGAAGAAATCTAAAGTCTTTGATAGGTTTAAAGAGTTTAAGGCTCTTGTTGAGAATCAAACAGAGAAAATAATTAAGGTGTTGAGGACGTATAATGGTGGAGAGTTGTGCATGAATGAATTTAAAGAATTATGTAAGAAATGTGGTATAGAAAGGAAGAAGACTACTCCTTGTACACCTCAGCATAACGGAGTTGCAAAAAGGATGAACAAGACGTTGATGTAAAAATCAAGGTGCATGCTCAGTGGTGTCAGGTTAGGGAAAGAATTATGAGTAGAGGCAGTGGGTATTGCATGTTACCAGGAAAATAAATCACCTTCATCAACACTGGATGACAAGACTCCACATGAGGTATGGACTAGTAAGAAACCTTCTCTCACACATCTCAAGGTATTTAGTTGTGAGGCCTATGTTCATGTTCCAAAGGAAAACATAAGCAAACTATATAAGAATGTTTAAAAGTGTATATTCATTGGATATAAAGATGATCTCAAAGGTTATAATCTTTGGAACCCAGAAACTAAGAAGGTTGTGTAGAGTCGAGATGTGGTATTTAGAGAAATGAAAGATGTTTTCAAACAGGAAGTCCCACCAAGCAAGGAAGAACCGGAGAAAATAGAGTTTGAGTCAAAGGATGATGAATCGGACTCTGCAAAAGAACATGAATTAGAAGAAGAAGATCCTCATACTCCAATATTGAGGATATCGGTTCGGGAAAAAAGACTCTCGGAAAGGTATACTCCACCTTATTTCCATTCAAATTTTGCTTTTTCTATTACTGATGATGATCCTAGAACTATTAGGGAGGCAGTGGATTTAGAGGATGGAAAACTCTGGAAAAAGGCCATGGTTGAACAAATGGAAGCCTTGGATAAGTATGAGGCTTGGGATCTAGTAGAGTTGTTAACTAGAAGAAATCTCATTAGCAGCAAATGGACATTTAAAAATAAGTTGAATGTAGGAGGAAATGTGGAGAAATACAAAGCTCGGTTAGTAGCAAAGGGTTATTCCCAGGTTGAGGGAATTGATTTTGGTGATATTTTTTCTCATGTTGTCAAGTTAACCTATATTATATTTTTGTTATTTTTTGCTACTGCATTTGATTTTGAAGTAGAACAGATGGATGTGAAGACAACATTCCTACATGGGGATTTGGAAGAAGAAATCTACATGAAGCAGCCATAAGGCTTTGATGTGAAGGAAAAGAAGGAGTTGGTATGCAAGTTGAAAAATTCCATGTATGGTTTAAAATAACCACCAAGGATGTGGTATCAAAAATCTGACACTTATATGTTGGGACTTGACTTCACAAGAAGCAAAGAGGATCATTGTGTATATTTCAAATTAATTGGTGATCATTTGATTTATTTGGTCTTGTATGTGGATGACATGTTGTTGATAGGAAACAACAAGGAGATTATCTAAGATGTGAAAACTTAGTTGTCCTTTAAATTTGACATGAAGGATCTTGGTGCTGCAAATTTTATTTTGGGCATGGAAATTAAAAGAGATCAAAAAAATAGGAAACTCCGGTTAAATCAAAGAAAATATGTTGATACCATATTACAAAGGTTTAATATACAGGAATGTAAACCGTTCAAGGTCCCTATTCCTGTAGGTATAAATTGATCTATGGATAAGTGTCCCAAGACACGGGAAGAGGAGGAGGACATGTCTTGTGTTCCATATGCAAGTGTGGTTGGAATTTTGATGTATGCAATGGTATGTGCTAGACCGTACATTGCACATGTAGTGGGAGTTTTGAGCAGGTATATGTCAAAACCAGGGAAGGAGCATTGGACAACAGTAAAGAGATTTTTCAGGTATTTGTGTGGCACTACTAGCTATGGATTGTGCTACCAAGGAAGACGAGGTTTGGACAGAGTGTTGGACATACATGGATTTTTGGATGCAAACTGGGTTGTAGATCTAGATCGTAGAAGATCTACAAGTGGGTGTGTGTTTAATCTATTTGGAGGAGTAATCAGTTGGATGAGAAAAATGCAGTCTGTAGTGGCACTTTCAACTACAAAAGTTGAATACATGGTAGCCACTCATGCAAGCAAGGAAGCAATATGGTTACAAAGATTGTGTTTAGGTATTAGGTTGGTACAACAAGTTGTAAGGATAGATTGTGAGAGTAAGAGTGCGATTTTTCTGGAGAAGAACCCAGCTTATCATTCAAAGACAAAGCATGTTTATGTTCAATATCACTTTGTGGGAGACATGGTTGAAGAAAAGAAGGTGTTGTTGATGAAGGTGGACACTTTGAAGAATGTTGCAAATTCATTAACAAAATATGTGAGCACTGAGAAGTTCTCTTGGTGTAGAAGATCTATGGGCATTGTTTCTCAGGATTGTTGACTATGTAACCTTGTAACCCCTTGTATGCAAAGAAAACAACAAGTGGGAGAATGTTGGGTATGTGTTATATCTTTTGGCAGTTTTTTGCGTCTGTTTTTTGGCGGTTTTTCGACACATGGTTTTCGCTGATGGTTTTCTATTTCCGCTTAAGGAATTAGGGTTGTTGAATAATTCGGGTTATTGAATTAGGGTTTTGGATGCTACAGGATCCTATATGTATATTGTATTGTAAACAATGTATGTGATGATGAATATATAATATGTTGGTTTTCCCAGTTTGGGTTTCCAGGGGAAAAATCTCAATGTAATGTGTGTATTTTCCATTGTATATTTTATGTTCTTTTATAGAAAATATGTTTGCAGTAAATAATTGTACAAGGTTAAAATCTATAAAGTTGATTTCATGTTGATGTTGTTGGTCATGTAGATCTAAGTTGAATGGGCTATAGGGTTGTTATTGTGTAGAGCAAGAGAGTGTGATAAATATTGTGTCTTAGGTGTAGACCAAGGTTAGTCATGTAACTCTTTATTCAATGAGTGAATAAACAACAAGAGAGAAAGACACTCAAGGAATGTTGGTTTCCCTGATTAAGGGTTTCTAGGGTAAAATCTATATGTATTGTGTGTGTTTTTCATCTATTTCTTGCTTAAGTATGCCTTCTCTTTTCTAGTTGGTTTAGTGTGAGGATTAGTTTCCCCAACATGAACATCCATCTGTTCTAGCAATGGTACTTTGGACAATTTGGGTCACTAGGAATACAACAATATTTCAAGATATTAACCTCTCTCCCACTCAAGTTTTTCATATGATCAAATACACTTATAATACTTTTCTAAGGGCCAATATTGAAAACAAACAAATGTGGATTATAGAGGTATCCATAGATAAAAGCTACCCTTGCGGATTTTTTTTTATGGAACCTCTAAGGGTAACAGGGTTCATGTGGAGAAGGTGGCTTTTTATATCTCCCCTACATCAAAAATATGATTTGAAATAGAAAATAGTATTAGAATTGTATTCATATTTTTTAAAAATGAGATTTAATAAGACAAATTTGTCTTTAATAAAACTATATCCTTTAAAATTTAGAAAAAGATAACTAGTGACCTATGTGACCATCAATGTTTTGAGTGTTAAATATTCAATTGGGACAAAAAATTTAGGATAATATACACACATGCATATTCTCACCCCCCACCATCCAATCTACACTTTTTTTTTTTGAGTGTATGTAACATTTTTTAAATAAAAAATTAATCAAGAAAATAAAAAATTCCCTTTTGAAATGGACAATGTATGATTATAAAAAACTTTTTGCTAATTTTGTTTTTTCTTATATCTTTTGAAATATAAAATTTTATTTTCATACATTTTAAATGGTAATAAAATGAACAATGTATGATTATAAAAAACTTTTTGCTAATTTTGTTTTTTCTTATATCTTTTGAAATATAAAATTTTATTTTCATACATTTTAAATGGTAATAATAATAAATAGGTAAGTTTTAAAAATAATAATAATTATAAATAGAAAACCACAACCAAATTCCAAAACAATTGTATTAACATAAACAAGATTCCACATTGAATCTAGTAATAATAGGCCTAAAACATGATCTATAGGAATTGTAAGGTTTTGCTCTGCTTGAAGTTAAATTTGTGTGTAAAATTTTGAGAGGGAGGTCATTTGCACTGACCACATACTCTCAACCATGAATTTTTTTTTGATCGAGAGTTAAAATCTCTTTTAAATTTAATTTACACTCTTAATCAATAATTTGTTAAAATCAGGATCTAAAGTGTGGCTATTATTTATAGTGGATGAGATATTAACAAAGTCCAGGCCAAGATTCAATAAACTTTACCAAAAATTTATTAAAATCTAAGCAAAAATTTATTAAAATCTAAGCTGAGATTTTACAATGACCAATACTTTTTTGCTGAGAAGTCGTCACCACAAACGTTTACATACTTCTTTACCAAAAATGGTAACCCATCTTGAAGATTTCACTTTATTCTCATCCAAATCAAGTCATTCAAAAGGTGTTTGGAAGAGGACACAAAAGAATAATCAATCAAAAATTTGGACCATTTTGTTTTGTGCTTAAATATTTTTAGTTTTGAAGTTAGGAGGTTTTGTTGAGCAATTGTAAATTTTTTATAAATTTCAACACAAAATTCAAATTAAGGCAGAGTTTAAAGAGTTTCAAAGGACACATTATGATCCTATTCTCTCAATTTTTTTAGTTTCATATACCTATCAAAGAGAAACATCAATTACATTGTATCCTAGATGACATGCAAGTTCTTTAGAAAGAGCTAAATGGTTGAGGTTTTTCTTGATAAGGGAATCAAATGGTTCTAATGGGAAAATTTGTATCTTATATGAATTCTCATTCTCATTTAACATGGTGGGTGTGCATATCCACTGGAACATAATTGACAAACAAAACATAACAAAAATGCCAAGTGATAAATTTGAAAATTATTCCTAGATTAATGTTGAAAGATCTTCGTCCCCAGATTGGGTGTCTGCAGAGTATGACTGTGAATTCACACATGCGACAGGTCTCTCGGACATGCAACTAGCCATGTGCAGGTTTGATGACAAGAGTTCATGTCAAGGACCATCCCCCACCGATGACGAATCGAAAAGCAGTTGCAACGAGTTCGAATGATGCCAGCAGTATCTGAAAATATCAAATTTTCAACTGTAGTAATGAATCCCACTCGAATGGTAGTCGTACTGGGCATTCAACTTGCAGTTTTCTAGGATAGCTCTGGAAATTGGGTTATACTTTTCTTGTTGACCCCTATGGCTCTGCATGCTTACTTACCAAAAAAAAAAATGTTGAAAAATCTCCAAAAAGAATCACATGACACCAAATCCACTTGCATAAATTAAAATTGGAAGAAATATGTCAAAGAATCCAAAACACAAAGATGAGTTAAAATAACAACTTGCAAAGAAAGATTATAATATGTGTAATCTGTAGGCTCGTTATCATGGGATTCTTAATGAGGTTGAGCTCTTAAGAGAAGGCAAGGAAAACAACTTAAAGGGGAAGATAAGGATGAGTCAAAGGAATAACTCTAAAGGAGAGTCAATTAAATAAAAGGCTAAGAAATTATATAAGCAAACCCTTAACAAATGTAAGAGTATAAGACGTCCATAAGATGTAGAATCAAAGGTCATAGATGAAGAGAAGCAAGAAAAGAAAATATGAGATATATAAGAAGGTAAATGATACACATGAGGTCAAATTAGAAATGAAAACAAGAATTGAAGGATGAAATAATTCGATGGACAATATCACACTTTAATAATGAAAGTAAAGAGAAGAGAATATAAAGGAAGGTTTGGGAAGATGTTCGAAGAAATCGATAATCTCCAAAATAAGTGTGAATGGAGAATAAGCACAGAACGTAGAGCAAATTAGAATAGTTGATTGGAGATGAGTAGGGTTGAACCATATCAACATCCTCTTTACTAAGAAAGTATACCCATGAGACAAAAAGATGTATATAAGCACTTGTGTTTCCAAGGATGTAGATGGTAGAGTCACCAATACTAATGGAATCAAAAGGATAACTACATAACAAGATACCATAGAGGACCGATAGTTTCTCCAAGGATGTAGATGGTAGAGTCACCAATACTCATGGAATCAAAAGGATAACTACATAACAAGATACCATAGAGGACCAATAGCTGCAAGTAATTGCAAAGGTTATGGACTTCCATGGAGTCAAAGGGAGAGTAACTACAAGAGAATCACCTATTAAAGGTTTACAAGAACAAAAATTTCCTATCGATGGATAAATGACAAAAAATAAAGAAATTTGATGCCAACATATGAATTCCTCACAAACGACTTTCAACTTATGCTTCGGTAATGAAGCAATCCTAAAAAAATACGGAAATTGTTATGGCACTTGAGCCAATCCAAGGGGTCACTTATATAAGTTTATAGTAGGTTATCGGGGTTGGAAATGCATCTAAAACTCCTCAGGTCAACTCATGAAAGGTGTTATATGAGAAAGACTTTGAGGGCCTCATAAGAGAAAATATGATTGATGAGTTGGAATTCAAAAGCTAATAAAATTTCAAGAAATTGGGTCAAAGATAATTGTTGAATTGGAACTATAAAAGTTAAAGATGATTATGTGTCATATTTTTATTTGGCAATAGTTAACTACATATAAACCTCACCTCGATTAATATTTTAGTAAAATCATCTCAAGATATAATAAATATTCTTGAAATACTAAATATAGGGTATTTAATATAATCACTACTTCCAATGCTTTTGAAAATAAATCTCACACTAATTCAAATCATAATAGAATCACTTCAAAATATAATAATCATTTTATATTATTAATTATTTTAAAATAAAATAGATATAATAACTAATTATATAATATGATGATGTCAAATCTTGCTAGCGTGATTGGATTTTGAGGGTTTCRTTCTGTAAGGAGGCCAAAGTTCAAAAATAGTGGTAATYTGAAGGAGACACCTAAAACAAATCCATCCATGTTAAGGGTTGGTGTGGCCTAGGCCGGGTTCGATCCTCGGGTGATTTTGACAACTTAGATGCCCCTAGGTCGCGGTTTCTTAGACCACAGGCTAGTCTTGCAAGCAACRGACACGCTAGAWTTTTTTTTATATAATATAATGATGATGATTAATTTCCAYTCTGACCGAATTGGTCTATTAGACCTTAATAAGGTAAGGAATTACTTGGAGTTCTTTAGAATTTTATTTATGTTCTTGAAAATCATTAAGATAAGTGTTCCAAGATCACCATAGTTTTGTTGATTTAAAAGGTCATGAAGGTTGGTAGCGTGAAAAATATTTTCAAAATGAGATCTAATATAGGTATATGCTAGACATTCTAAGAAAGTGATTTTCATCTTCAACCCTCTTAGTGTCACAATGGTGACAAACTTTTCATCCCATGACATTTTGTGAATTGGTCAACGCCTAATTTCACTATGGAGCTCATGAGAAATTGTTCTTATTTTAGCAATGATTATTTTCTTCATTACAGTTGTCAAAATAAAGAGATATTTTGTATCTTCTAGATTATGGTTGATTGCCTCCTTATAATATCTTAATTTTGTTTTTCCCTCTAACTCTTTATTGCACCACATTTTCTCCTTAAATTTTAATGTAATAGTATTTTTTATATTATCCTTATTTTGCAATATAATCTCTTCCTTTTGTCAATTTTCACATGCAACTCTATGTGACTAATTTTAGATCTGAAAATTGCTTCCTAGTGATCTAACTATCACTAAACAACTTTACACTAAAATTATTGACTGAAAACATATGCAGCGAAAACAAGAAGATCAAAGATGAATCATCAATACACAAGAGACACAATATTTATGTTATGTAACTTTATCCAATTCTCCAAATATGAGGACCAAAACCAACCCTCTCAAAGTTTCCAAATCTAAGGACAGAACTAGTCCTCTCAAAATCACCAAATCTTAGGACAACCTTGTCCTCCAATATAGAAACACGAAAAAACCAATCTTTAACAATATTATAGAAATATCCTCTGCCCACAAATCTCTTGCATACCACCTGTACAACCTACTAAGGTCACTTGACATCAGCATGTGCGGACCTGCACCCTCCCAGAAGAGCTTGTACGGATATACGTGATTGTTCCTACAACAATATGTGTATGTACACGATTGTTCCCATTGCAACCCACGTACATGCAAAAACTTGTACGAACACTTTGTACAACTCGCCCCAATTTGTACAATATATTCCTTCTACAGTTGCCTCTCTCTCCCACACATGTGGTGTTATTTTCCCTGCCAAGAACAGAAGATAGAGAGTCCTAAAACCTAGGCCAAATATTCCACCCTAGAAGAATTTCCCTTTCTTGAAATCACCAACCTTCCTAGCACAAGTGTAGACTCACTTATGCCAACTCCATTCTTCTATACCTCTCTCATTTATACACAATCCTTGGGGGTCACCATAAAATCCCCTCCACAAAACAACATCAAATTAGGTTTTCCTTGTGGGTGTGAATCCCCAACACAAGCTCACAAAGTCCATCACCAAACCCATGAATCCCCCACTCAAATCCAAGGGGGTTTTCACAACACCGAAAGGATAATATGGTGACAACGAAGATTCCCACATGTCTAACACCTTGGCATCTTATGAGAATACCTCTCAAAGATACAAAAATAAACACTCCCTCTTAGCAAGGGAGTTATCCCATCCACCATCAGTTGGATGTACCTCTAGTACTAGAATCATATCTCTCCCAAATCCAAGGTGGTATGCTTCCTCATCTGTACTCCAATCCTCTTCCTCACATGTTGGAAGTGTATCTAGATCTGTTAATATATTAGTATCCCATCCATTCCAAATTCGTATTGTCCAATATGTCTGATTGGACGTATCCTCAATCACTAAACCAGAATCTGTCTTACTAGTTGCATCCTCAATCACTGAGGAAAAATATGTCTAACTGGACACATCCTCAGTCACTAAGGAAAAATCTGTCTAACTGGTTGCATCCCCGATCACTGTAGCACATCCTACTA
>JASDQU010304556.1:0-10167 GCA_032191745.1 Picea mariana
GGTTGGGTGACGAGGGTATCGTCAATGGTAAAACAAGCACACCATATTCTATATTCTAATAGGACTGTCATAGTAACCTCTCGACCTTTGGGGCCAGGATAAGACGTCAGAGTGGAGCATGTGCGTGTACTCTCCCAAAAGGTCGGATACCGTAATAAGGAAGTCGTTAAATGCCTCTAGGATCCGTATTACCAAGTGTGTCAAATATCATTCATCAATAATAGAAGCTAGGAAGTTTAAAGAGATAGGGATGACCGTACCGTACGTTCCCTGCAACCCCGATCGACGACGTTTTACGTGTTCTGGATCGCATCTGTTGAGCAGTTGTGGCATGTTTAAACTTCAAAACATCATGTCGCGGGGTGCGAGTGTTTTATTGGCACGCTCTGTTTCGCTCCTTTGCTTCTCTATAAATTCCTGAAGTTCTGTGGGGAATTCTACGCATATGTCGAGCCCATACTTCTGTAATTTTGGTTTGGCGAGTTCATCTTGGCCAAATCCCTTGTAGTAGTCTTTATCTTCTGCAGACGCCCGAGTTTCTACATTGTTGCATTATGGGGTCTCCTCCCAACACGGGGTGGGGTCTGCGAGGTAGTCGGAGTGCCAGGTCCGAGCCCCAGCGTACCTGGGACTCTTTCTCATTGGCTTCTCCTGTACCTAAAACTCCAATAGGAGGTACATGCCTTTGCTTGGAGATGGTATTAGCATCTCCAACATATCTCGGGGTGGAAAAAGATATGTCTAAAAGAGGTATGTTGGGAACCGTGCCTTCTCATGAGACGAAACCACGGAGAAGAGGGAGGCCTAGAAAGGATACAAAAAAAGGGGAGGAAGACGGCCTCCCGGCTGAGCTAAGCATACGTCTAGCCGTTGAGGAATCTGTGAGGTTTACGCACTGGTCAGAGCCAGTTAGGACTACCGGTGGAGGAGGCGGTAGACGAAAGGGAAAGACAAAAGCACCAAGTTTTCCCGTTGAGAGTCTCGCTCAGCAGTTAGAACGAGCTAAACTTGTGATATCTGAACTCTACCAAGAAAATAGAGAGTTGCGGCACCAGTTGACGGAAAAAGACCAGGAGANAATGGGTGGTCTTGTGCCTTAGATTCTCCTAAGTGACGCTTGACAATTTTCCCTTTTGTTCTTTTGTTGTAAAGATAATTGTGGTTTTACTGCCACCGGGTCGGTTGGTTGCGGTGTCGGTGTGGCTTAGTTGTATGTGATCCAAACTTGGCGGGAGCCTTCAATACTAAATATAAAAAGTATTTTGAATGTATTACGCTTTCTCATGGATGTAAATAGAACATTAACCGTGTTTTATTATCACAAATTATTAGTTTGCACAAATTATCAGATCTTGTAATCATCATTGTTGTACTGTGGGTTTGTTGATACGTTTCCTTTTGTAAAATTTCTAATATCGATAGATGCTTACGTGGAGTCATCAACCCCAGATCATTAGAAACAATTAGTTATAAGAGACATTCGTTGGCAGGTAAGAATCTTACTTGGGACCTCGCTCGCTTCGAAAACACTAATAAAAGACTAGATACTACGGGTGTCGATATCGGGTAGTACTGGGAAAAGAAAATAATGCAAAGTTTTTTCTTTGCGGATTTACACATTGTAATGTCTTTAATGCCGAAAATGCATTGGGGGTCGGAGGTCGGCGATGTCACTCTTCCTTTTGTGCAACACTTACTATTATATCTTTCTGCCGAAACTAAATGGATCGACATTCGGAAAAATCCTCCCTGAGGTTTATTCGTAGGAAAGAAACACTTTCATCGGTCGACACTGATGAAAATCGGCACTCGACTACTTTGACTTCTCGAACGATTTTTGCCATCTTTAACTTTTGCCGATGCCGAATTTCTCAAGTGAGTCGGAGAAAATTTTGGGTCGTCGATTCCTTGAGTACCCTTTGTTGCATGTTCGATCAATCTCTAATTAATTCAATCATGAAACATGTAAGATAAGCGAAGGTATCGGTTTCATATTGAAGTGAAAAGGTCAATGCACAAGATCGAGTGGTACCCAAAAAAGTAAATGGTCACAGACTTTTTTAGGGTGTGTTGAGTACTCAACAAATGGCGATTCACTGGGCGGACTCAAAATCTCTATTCCTCTTTCGTTTCCCTTGAGGTATTACTGAACCACAATGTAGATATCTCCGATACTTCTTTTATTCGTATTGACTGAGGTTGTTATTAATATTATATTATTATTATTATTAATTTATTATTATTATTATTGGAAGTATTGTTTTAGGGCTTGGATGTTCACTGGGAGGGCATCAAGTTCCCCCCTCAGATTTTGCAACCGATAAGTACCTACACCAATCTTTTCAGCCACCTGGAAAGGCCCAAGCCATAGGCTCTAAAACTTGGAATGTTTCCCTTTGGGTTCATTAGCCCTATCCCATTTCAGGACTAAGTCTCCTACTTCAAAATTCTTCTCTTTAGCTTTATGCTTATCGAACCATATTTTCACTATCTGCTGATGAGCTGAGAATTTTGACTTAGCCTTTTCTCTCTCTTCTTCCAACATGAGCAGAGTATTTTTTTTTGTTGCATGGTTGATGAGGGTTCGTCGTTGGAATCTTGGGCCAATTGAAGGGATGGAAGATAGAGCCTGTTTGGGAGGATGGCCTCTTGTACGTAGACCATAAAGTATGGGGAATTCCCTATAGCTTCTTTAGGTGTGACCCTATCAACCCATAGGGAATTAGGGAGTTGGTTATGCCAATTTCTTTGGTTATCTGTAACCGTCTTCTTTAGTATCCTTACCAGGTTTTTATTAGTTGATTCTGCCACACCGTTTCCTTGAGGGTAGTAATTTGCAGAGTACTTGATAATGATTCCTTTGTACAGAGCAAACTCGGTCAATAGGGTAGAGGAGAAGTAAGATGCATTATCAAATACCAGAACAGAGGGGACACCAAACCTTGTGATCAGATGTTTTTCTATAAATTGGATCACTACTTTCTCGTTTACATGAGTCAGAGGAATGGCCTCTGCCCATTTTGTAAAATAGTCAGTGGCAGTAAGAATGTACTTGTGCAGTTTTGAAGAGCTAGGCATAATTTCTCCTATGATATCCAACCCCCACTGCTCAAAAGGCCTCGAGACAGTCACAGGGTGAAGTGGGACTGCTGCCCTCTTTTCAAGTATTACAAGTATTATTTGACAAGTATTACAATTCCTAGCATAAGTATGAGCATCTTTGAACAAAGTGGGCCAATAATAGTCGTCTCTCATATTTTATGAGTGGTGGTGTTCCCCACAAAATTTTCTCCGGCGGGACCGTCATGGAGTTTCGTTGACACTTTATCGACGTCTTCACGTTCGAGACATCTCGTCAATACCCTGTCATAGTTGATCCAAAAGAGTACCGAATTTATAAGGCGATATTGCACGGATTTTAATCTGAGGGCTCTCCTCTCTCTGAGGTTGATATTTTTGGGACAAGTCCCATGATATAGAAGATAAGCTAAATCCTTGTACCAGGAGCCTCGTCCTGGGGAAATGTATGCTACCTCACCACACCATAGTGCTATTTCATTTTCCCACCCGGAATCTTGATTTACCTGATCCTGGGCATCGACTGCGAGCTTACACAAACCTTGTCCTTTTACTAGCTTGGCGGGTTTTATATCTAGATCAAATTCTTGGACTACTGCCATCTAGTTTCCTCTTATTTCTCCCATTTCTTGTTGGATAAACAAGGATCGGATTGCAGGGTGTGGCACAATCACCTTAGTGCGATTCTTGAGAATGTAAGACCTGAAATGCTTTATTTCCTTATAGACTGCGTAGGCCTGCTTGTCAATGGCGGGATAATTAAGCTCAACTCCTTGAAGATTGGTACTCATAAATGACACTAAGGATTTGTTGTTGTCATCATCCTTCTGAGTCAAAACCGCAGCTACTGATTGGTCGGAGGTGAAAGTATAAAGGTTAAAGTCTCTATTGAAATCGGGACTTCGCAACATTGGGGCTCGGGATATGGCAGCTTTGATATTGTTGAAAGCGTTTTTTCGTTCATCATCCCATTTGAATTCAAAATCCTTGTGAATCATCTTTTGCAAGGGTTTGATGATTTCGGCGAAGTCGGGAGTGAATTTCCTTACAAAATTGATTTTCCCAAAGAAGGAATGCATGACCTTCCTGTTATGGGGTAGAGGAAGTTGGGCTATGGCCTTAATCCTTTTGGGGTCTATGAGAATCCCTGCTTAAGATATAATGTGACCTAACAATTTAGCTTCCTCGACACTAAAGATAGTTTTCTTAGGATTCAGTGATATACCGTATTTCCTGCATCTCTCAAAAATCTAAGTTAAATGTTGGATGTGCTCTTCTCTATTCTTCGAATACACTGTTACATCATCTAAATATACTACCACACACTTATTGATAATTCCCCGGAAAGCCACGTCCATGGCACTTTGGAAGGTTGCTCCTGCGTTAATTAAGCCGAAAGGCATGCGTTTATAAGCGAAGGTTCCCCATTTGGTTCGGAAGGTAGTTTTTAAACGGTCTTCCTCTGAAACCAACACTTGGTTGTATCCTGAGAAACCATCTAGCAAAGAGAAAATATTTGATCCCGACAGGGTCTGTAGGAGTTGTTCCATCGACGGAACGAGATAATTGTCTTTTTCTGAAGCTCTGTTGAGGTTCCGAAAATCCACGCATAATCGGATTTCCCCTGACTTTTTCCTCACCGAAACAAGATTTTCTACCCAGGCGGAATGCCTAACTTGGAAAATTATCTTCACATCTACAAGCTTCCTTAAATCCGGATACATGAGAGGTTCCAGGGATGTATGATAGTTTCAGAGCTTCTGTTGGAAAGGATTCATTTTGGGTTTCAACGGGATGGTGTGTTGAATAATGCAGATGTCATGCGTTTTTAAATCCTTATAGGACCATGCGAAAACATCCTGGTATTGTCTAAATAATTTGAGGTAGGATTTCCTTTCTTCCTTAGATATAGTTTTGTCGAGATTCACATGCTTCGGGTTCTCTGAGGTCCCAAGATTTATAGTTTCATGGAGGGGACAAGAGCTACCAGCCTTTGCGTTTTTGGGTCCTTTGAATCATTCCTTTAGATCAAACAGATTCTCTAGATTAGCTATCCCTTTCGGGATTATGTGAGCCTTTGGTTTATCCATATGTTATTCTGTCCGAGGACCAATTTCTGTTGGTTGTTCTTGGAATCCTTCATCGTCAATAGCGAGATCCTTGAAGTTGTCTTGGTTGGTTAAGAAGCTTAAGATTTGTTCATCTCCCTCAAAGACTTTCCAATTAGAAATGTTATTAGGTACCGACGGCTTGTAGAGCAGCTCTATAGTGAATCGATAGGCTTCATAATCTTCTAAAGGTGACAGTCTAGAAGCAATTGTGGCTAAGGAATCAACAAGGCTATTCTTTTCTCTGGGAATTGCAGTGATATTGAAAGCCTCAAAACGTTCTATTAGCCGATGCACCTTCTGTTGGTAGTTCTTAAGATGAGGTGAATTGCAGTGTATGGTATTTATCACTTGTCTGATAATGATTTCAAAGTCTTCGAAAAATTTCAATTCCTTGAAATCCATATCTATGGCTTTCTTTAACCCTTGTACTAGAGCTTCATACTCAATAGTATTGTTGGTGCACTCGAATTCTAGCCTACAGGACAAGAAATGACATTTACCCTTCTGATCAGTGAGGATGCACCTTGCTCCTGATCCTTCTTGTGATTTGGATCCATCAAAATAGAGGGTCCAAATTTGCAAACGATAGTCGCTCCTTTCTCTCCCATCACCAATGTTTTGTTCTCCGAACTTTTCTTCCGCAAGTCCTAGCACGGGGTTTTGGCAGAAGAGAGAATCTTCCATTGGCATCGGAGATTCCTCTTGAAAAGGGATATCAGAGTTTTGGGTAAGAAAAACATTGGACAAGAGAGGAGCAAAGTTCCTGAAGTGAGAATCACAAGAGTAATTTCCCAATATGGGGAAATCAATAGAGGCTAGTTCATTTGGGGTTTCTAGATCAATGACTGTATGCTTCAGATATCTCTCCCTATTGATTCTGATCATGTTCTTGTATCCCTTCAGCGATAGCCAAAGGTGTTCCTAGGTTGTACTGAAATATCCGTTTAATTTTTCAGACCAATCTCGGCTTAATAATAGCCCATATGCCTCAGGGATATCCACTACAATGATGTCAATCACCTGCACGAAATTAGGATGTGTTCCTATCCCGATCATCAAATATTTGAGTTCTCCCATGACCTTGACCTAGGTCTTGTCCAGTTGTATGACATTCTTATCACTTTTGAGAGGGAAAATACCTAATTTATTACAAACGGCCAAGGGCATGACATTAGAAGACGCCTCAGAATCCACCAAACAATTGTGAATATTCCTATTGAAGACTTCAAACGTCAAAAGGAAAGGTGGTACAAAAGGCCTCTCTTTCCTACATTCCGAGTAGGCATTTGGTTGGCTTTCTCGCCAAATTTGTTAGGGATAGGTTCTTCTTCTGTCCATTTTCCGTGGTCGGGTCTTATACTGAGATCAGAGCTTGTAACAGAAACTCTTTCTGCTGAGGAATCCTACATATGTCCATAACTGATATATTAGCCTTTAGATTTTTAAATCTTTGACAACGTTATGATCCAGTTTGGGGGATTCCTTGGTATGGATGCTTATAGGCTTTTTACCCGGGGAGAAAGGTATTTTTGGGCGATCAGGTGTCAACTTACTTTGAGAGGCTCGGGTGGCGTTGGTATCTTTTGAGTCGGGTTGGCCTTTACTACGTGTCTGTACTATCGAAACTTATGTGGGTTGTTCTCGAGACTCAAATAAATCGTCCGAAGACGCGATCACGTCGGGATCTCATATCAGCATGGCTATGTCTTGTGGTGGGTCAGCTTCTTCCTGATCAACAATATTCATGGCCGAATTGCTTGGCTTTTCGGTCAGTGAGACTTCGTCCACAAAACGATTGGCCATTAAATTCATGGCGTGGACCCATTGAGGGCATTACCTTTCAGAGTGGTTCTCTTGGTGATAGGTGCATAAAGAATTAGACGCAACATTCCCTAGGTCAATGTTTAGGTTGGATGGGGAAGGTTCCATTGCTTTAAAAGGCTGGTTTCTTTTGAAGAAAGGCTTATAGGGATTTTGGCCTTGGTTTCCCTCCCATGCACTCCTTTTCATGTCTATAATCTCATTTGAGAGTTTCTTGACCATGCGCTGCAAATCTTGTATATCTCCCTTACCCTTGTCGGGGGTTTGTTCAGTCGGTTTCCCCGATGATCTAGTCAAAAGGAATCCTCTCCTAGGAGGGGGTTGGCTTTCTTTTCTCACTAGAGAGGCCTGGCCTTCTTTACATCCTTTCATCTGGAATTCTATCGTCTTGGCCTCTTCAAAATTTTCCGCAAGGGTTTGCTTGGCGGCTCTTTTAACGACCATGGAAATAGAAGCTGGAAGCGCATTAGCATAAACCTCGATTTGAAATTCTTGAGTTGGTTTCACCGTGGGNNTATCTAGAAAATATTTTTGGAACTTAGTCCAGCTGGTTATAGATCCGACCGAGAAATTGAAATACCAAGTGGACGTTGAATTTTCAAACGTGTAGGGAAAAGTCTGCAGAATACGTCTTCATGTTGAAAGTTCATAAGCCAGATCGCAAGTATGAATTTCTTGATATGATATTCAGGTAAACCTGAAATTTCAGAATCGTACTTGGGGAGCAAATTTTCTAGGTGTCGGGGAAGATTATGTACTCATCCAGGGACGACCACAATGTCTCCGGCCAACCAAGGTTGGTTGTCCTGAAGTGGAACTTCTCTTTCCTCCCCATGACCGTTGTTCCCTTGCATATCTTCGGAGTCGGAATCGAGCTCTTCTTCTTCCAAAAAGTCGTCAGGCTCAGGGATGTCGCCGACTGGCATCTCGGGTATTATATCAAGAGGTTCTTGGATTTTGGTGATCCCAAAATCTATTAAGTCTTCAAAGGAGTGTACAAAAACTTCATCAGGAGTGTTAACCACTGGTCTGCTTTGTTGTTTTCTCCAAGGGAGGATGGGTGTTAAGGACAATGCGCTGATTTGTCGGGCGTAGGCTCTGGTGATTCTCCTGAATTGATTCACTTCCTCGTGAGGGAGGGCGTAAGGTATTTCAGGGTGAAAAGGTTCTTCCTCGGGATGGGGTGAGTTACCTACTTCGGGAGTACTCAGTAAGTGTGGGATGTCCGTTGAATGACTAGCCATGCATGTGGACCGTTACGAATCTGTAGGCTGTTTTGAATACTATATAAATTAGATACACAACCATTCATTCGCAAACCCTCCTTCTAGCGCCAATTATGTTGATGGGACCTAAATCCATTATCTCAATAGTAGGAACCAAACCCGCCACCAAGGCCCAATTAGACTCTGCAGTGTTTGAGATGGAATGGTTCTCCAGATCTTGCGATCCGACCAATTTATCGATGAGCTTTGTGTTTTCTTGTGAAGGCTCTCCCTTCAGTTAGGACTATTATTTTCTGTATTTTCTCTTGGGTGTGACTGGTTTGAGAAATGCAAGTCGGTATAAACCAACTTGACGAGTAACATGATTGAGTTTCAACTACTGGGGAAGAGGGTGAGCTTGGGATAACCCACTTCTCAAACATGCAGACAATGATTCTATGCCAAAGGGCCGAGTACTAATACATTAACCAAATGAGCATTCGATTACTGTTTGAGAAAACTAATTAATAGAAAGAAAACATGCATGCAATCAAGATCACGGTAAGAAAAATAATTCATCTATCATAACATTCATCACATAATGACACAATGATTTATATTCATCATTTAAGCAAAGAACATTAAAACATTGCACCAGATAACTTGACAACATAATCAATTTCTCTTACTCGTTTACGACATCATTCATGGAACAGGATAGGAAGTAGTTCTTCTCCAAGTCCAATCACATACATCTGATGAAAATAACTTGTCTTTGGTCCAGAAGGACTTCTCAATTCACATCTGTCTCAAAATAATTCTTAACAACGAAAAAAGAAAGAGTTCTTACAACAACCATCGACCCTTTTTTCATTGGTCGATGTATCTATTTATAATATAAAGTTTAACTATAATTAATGGCCAAATATAGTTCGATCCAAACAAAAATCACCACGCGGCATGGTCATACAACAGTTTCTTTATCATTCCACCCGATATGTCTCTTGAAAAGGGTGACTTCTTTCATATTCAGACCGACTGATAAACAGATCTTCACAGGTTTGAGCCCATGGGAACCTGTGTTGTTCAATTGGGGCAACATATACTCCTCTGATATCTACTGCATGCGCTTGATACTTCACCAAACTGGAGTTCAGTTGTTTCATAATGGCTCGATCTCTGATCGGGTGTTCCGCGAATTGTTACACTTGTCCTGGCTTTGCATCGGTGACCTTTGCGCACTTCTCGGCCCATAGCGAGTCTTTCTCGGCATGTATCTTGAACACGTTGCTCAGGTTGATAAATTCATCTGGAGTGCCGAAACTTGGGAATACGCATCACTCCTTCAGTTGGATCTTCGGCGTTTATTTTGAGTTCTTCGGCGAAATCCAAGACCACGCTTTGTTTGGCAATCAGAGAAACTCTCTTGTAATCGGGATTGAGGTAGTTTAGTGATTAAGAAATATAATATAAGTTGTTAAACAAAAAATGGACTGGTACGTACCTGTGGAGCTTGCTAGTCCTGATCGTTTAATACTTACGTGATCCCAGTTTCCCTTTGAATGACCTGCGATGTCTTTGTCTACGCCGCCGCTCCTCTTTGGTTTGAATGAGTTATGTCATCACGCGCCAGGGTGACAAATCATGTACGATGGACATGAGCGTCGGGACCGTCATAGTAACCTCTTGACCTTTGGGGTCAGGTTAAGACGCCGGAGTGGAGCATGTGCGTGTACGCTCCCAAAAGGTCGAAATACTGTAATAAGAAAGTCGTTAAATGCCTCTAGGATTTGTATTATCAAGTCTTTCAAATATCATTCATCAATAATGTAAGCTAGGAAGTTTAAAGAGATAGGGATGACCATACCGTACGTTCCCTGCAACCCTGATCGACGACGTTTTACGTGTTCTGGATCGCATCTGTTGAGCAGCTGTGGCGCGTTTAAAATTCA
>JASDQU010304557.1:0-10812 GCA_032191745.1 Picea mariana
TATGTTCCTTGCTTCTGACCTAGTTGTAAGAAGTAAAGCAAGATGAGATGTTCCTTGCTTCTGACCTAGTTGTCAGATGTAAAGCAAGATGAGACGAGTACCTTGCTTCCAGCCTGATGGTTGTGACGTAAAGAAAGATGATGTGTGACTAGTACTATTCTTCGACTGTATAGCTGTGACGTAAAGCAAGTCTAGTTACCTACTTTCGACCTAATGATTGTGACGTAAAGCAGGATGTGTACCTTGCTTCTAACCTGATGGTTGTGACGTAAAGCAAGATGATGAGATGAGACTAATACTGTGCTTCCAGCCTGATAGCTATGACATAAATCCAGTCTAGTATCTTTCTTCCAGCTTGAGTGTTGTGATGTAAAGAAACACGATGAGATGAGACTAGTACTGTGCTTCTAGCCTGATAGTTGTGACATAAAGCCATTCTAGTATCTTGCTTCCAGCTTGAGTGTTATGATGTAAAACAAGACGATGAGATGAGACTAGTACTGTGCTTCCAGCTTGATAGTTGTGACATAAAGCTAGTCTAGTATCTTGCTTCAAGCCTGAGTGTTGTGACATAAAGCAAGACATTGAGATGAGACAAGTACTAAGCTTCCATCTTGACAGTTGTGATGTAAAGCCAGTCTTGTATTATGATGAGCCAGCCTTGTGATCTGATGATGATGATGTATCAGTTTTTATACTAATACATATTGATGCAGATGATGATGGCATTGCTTGAGAATGACGATGTTGCCGATGAAGAAAAATTTTGATGATTTATAGATATGCCAATCAGTGTTCCAAGATGATATTGATGATGATGTCCTCTCACCCACTTGATGTTATTGATGATGTTTTCCTCTCTCTCTCGCATGATGTTGGTGAAGAATACCCTTCTTGTTAAGAGGGAGTGTTGAAATAATGTAATGGCAAAGAGTATTCTTATTATTATTGATATATTATTCATAGGATCAATCCTCATTGTGGATTGATCATGTCAGTTATTGTAATAGGACCAAATCCCTTTTTATGGATTGGTCAAAAGACAATTGTAATAGGCAGAATAAGAAGTCGGCCCCAACAGATATTAAAGAGGCCCAGAAATATAGTAAAGGTGGGCTTACCCACCCAGTTTGAGAAGTCGGCCCTGCCACTGAAGAGACACTTCACACGTACTAGACTTGTATAAATAAAGAGGCCAGTGCCTCACTTAGACACACAACTCACTTGCTCATTTTGAGAGACAAGTTCAGATCTATTGCTGGAGAAGAAGGAGAGAGAGAGTGGCGCATATATAGGAGAGGAATTTTTGTATTAGTTTAAGATCTCTCTTGGCATTGTATTGGCTATCTATATTAGGGAAGTTTTGCTGGGTTTTCTTCCCCTAGAGGGTTTCCCAAGATAAATGTTGTGTCTCTTGTGATTGTGTATTTCTCAGTGATCTTGGATTATGCTATTGTTATCTAATGAAATGAAAACAACTATAATAATGGCTTATACATTAACACTTAGTCCCCTCTGTCACCCTACCTAACGGAGCTTAGTCCCCCATAAATCTTTCTTCGTGGTCGGTTTACACGCAATAGTGTAAATTTATTAATGATATGTGCATTTACATATACAAAAATCAGGCTCATGGCCTTAATCATCTGGGATCTCTGGCCTAATTAACATATAAGTCTTCATCCTATGAACACTTGGATCCCCAACCTATAAACATAGTTTCAATTCAGTAGGGGCTCGACCTTGGGGTATTACAATCCCCTCCCCTTATTTTTTCACTATCCTAGTGCAACTTACACAACAACAACAAGATTTCCAAAATATTCAAAAAGATGTGGGTATTCTTTTTTCATAGCATCTTCATTCTCCCATGTTGCATCCTCAGGACCATACCAGGTCCACTGAACTTTTACAAGCCCTATGGATCGATTCTTGTAGCTACTTGATTTTCTGGTCCAGTATATGCACCAGATGCACCTGAAAAGTGCTTTCCTAATCCACCTAAATCACATTCCAATCAATAACATGATTAGCATCAGGTACATATTTCTTATACAAGCCTATATGCTACTGGACCAATCCTCTCTAGGATTTAAAACGGCCCACAATATCTAGCTTCCAAATTTGAACAATTTCCCAACTTAAGGGAGATTATGTTGGCCTTCATTCTCAAGAATACATGATCCCCTACTTTAAATTCTCTGTGAGTTCTATTCTTATCAGGATAACTTTTCTTCCTGTCTTGGGCAAACTTCAAATTCTTCTTAATCTTCAACACTTGTTCTTCCATTTCCTTGAGCAACTTTGGCCCAACCACTTCCCTATCAACTGGGTTGTCCCATCTTACTAGGGTGTTGCACTTTCTACCATAAAGTGCTTTAAATGGGATCATCTTCAGTGATGCTTGATACCCATTATTGTAGGCAAATTATACCAAGTGTAGATAATCTTCCCATTTAGATGGTTTTTCCATCACATACATCCTTAGCATGTCCTCTATCACTTGGTTCACCCTTTATGTTTTCCCATCTGACTCAGGATGATATTTTGTGCAGAAGTTTAGATTTGTTCTAAACCCTTTGAATAACCCCTTCCATAACTTTGATGTAAACTTTGGGTCCCTGTCAGACACAATCGTCTTGGGTACGCCATGCAATCTTTCTACTTCCCTCATATAAATATCAGCAACGTTAGTTGCCTTATGAGTAGTGTTCATAGGAATGAAATGGGAATCTTTAGTAAGCTTTTCCACCACTACCATGATTGCATCATGTTGCTTGCTTTTTATGGGAAATACTGTGATAAAATCCATTTTCACCACTTCCCATTTCCACTCAGGAATGGGTAATGGTTGTAGTAACCCAGCCGGATGTCTATGCACAACCTTGACCCTTTGACATTCCAAGCATTTAGTTATGTATTCAACAATATCCCTCTTCATGCAGGACCAATAATATTGGCTCTTGTCTGCTGAAACTATTTTATGATATCCTGGGTGTCCTACATAAGGCACATTATGAATCTCTTTTAAAATCACACTCCTCAATTTCGGAGAATCTGGTACATAATTTATTTATTTTTACAAGAGAATTCCATCAATTGCCAATTCATAATCTTCAGTTTTCTGCTGCATTTTACCTTACTGCAATTTTTTTACCAATGCCATGTACTGCAAGTCTTCCAGCTTCAAAAATTATGCATTCTTTATCTATTTGATGCATGCTAATGGTTGTACCATGCAGTTCATGCACTGTCCTGTTGAGTGCGACAATGACTTTTTTCTTATTTCCTTTGATGTGCATGATATCAAAGTCATACTCACAGAGGAATTCCAACCATCTACTCTGCCTAGCCTTCAAGGTAGGCTGATCAAAAAAATATTTCAGACCGTTATGGTATGTCCTTAGCTCAAACCTCTTTCCCATGAGGTAGTGCCTCAAATTCTTCAAAGCATGCACTATGGTTGTCAACTCCAAATCATGAGTGGCGTAGAGCCTCTCATGCTCTTTCAATTTTATGGACTCGAAACATATCACAAACCCATTATGGATAAGGACTCCACCAAGTCCTTCTTTGCACACATATTTGCATACAATGAAGTCTTCATTTGTATCTGCAATCCTCAAAATTGGAGCATTGGTTAATAGTTACTTCAATTGCTAGAAGCTTCTTTCACATTCTTCCGTCCATTGAAATTTATGCCCCTTCCTTTGCAAGGAAGTGATGGGGTGATATATTCTCGAAAACCCTACAATGAACCTTCTATAGTAACCAAATAGACCCATGAAGGATCTGACTTCTGTCACATTCTTATGTGTTTTCCACCCTTTAATGGCCTCAATCTTTTCAGGGTCCACTACTATCCCTTCTTCTGATATGATATGCCCCAAATAGTGAATTTTGTTTTGATAAAATGATCACTTGCTCAATTTTTCATACAACTGATGCTCTCTTAGCACTTTCAACGCCATCCTCAAATTATGCTCATGTTCTTTCTCTAACTTGGAATATACAAGTATGTCATCCAAAAATACAATGACAAACTTGTCTAAATATTCCTGGAAAATGCCATTCATTAAGCACATAAAAACAACGGGTGCATTTGATAACCCAAATGGCAGCAATATGAACTCATAATGACCATACCTTGTGTTGAAGGTGATATTTCTGATGTCTTAGTATTTAATCCTTACCTGATGGTATCCTCACCTGAGATCTATCTTGGAAAATATCTTGGCATCCTTCAATTGATCAAAGAGATCATCAATCCTTGGCAAAGGATACTTGTTATTTATAGTTACTTTATTCAACTGTCTTGAGTCGATGCACAATCTCAATGTCCCATATTTCTTATTCATGAAAAAGACTAGGGCACCCCAAGGTGACACACTTGGGCATATATACCCCTTCTTCAGAAGTTCTTCAAGTTGCATTTGCAACTCCTTCAGTTCTGGTGTACTCATTATGTAAGGATTCTTTGATACTGGAGCTCCTCCAGGCATTAATTTTATAAAGAAATAAATATATCTCTTTGGGGGTAGTCCTGGTAACTCCTTGAGCACATCTTCAAAATCTTCCAGGTCTGCATGATCCTCAAAATTTGGCACCTTATCCTTAGGTTCTTCCTCCATATGGGCTACAAATAATTGACAACCCTTCCTATATCATTTCTTCAGCCGCATTGATGAAATTTCTCTGATAGTCATTGCCCTAGGAATTCCTTGGACTGTTCTCTAATTTCCTTCTTCATCTAGGTAAGTGAATGCCTTTTTACGATAGTCTAAGATGGCATGGTGTTGGTCCAACCAATCCATACCAATTAGGTAGTCATAAGATCCTAAAGGCAATATGTTCAAATCTTCCCTTCTGCTCAGTCCCTTCATGTCCATAAGACATGACTTAACCATCTCATTTAATTTTCTTTTGGCTCTGGTATCCAGCTGCACCAACCAAGATTTTTCATTCTTGGTTCTTGGAAAATTAAAACTTTTCACCATCCTAGGATCTATATAACTATGTCTAGCTCCTGAATCAATTAAAATAGTAATGGTTTGGTTGTTGATCATACCTTCCACTTCAATCATATGTGATTGATACTCTTTTTTCTTGTTGTCCAGGACTGCATAGATCCTTGGTACATTTATTTCCATGTCCCCCACTATTTCAGCTCATTGAACATTGTGAACAACTCTCACTTTGTCACTTCTGTGATTATAAAGAACAAGTATCCTCTACCAATGCTCAATGATCTCTTCGATCAATTGAAGGATGCAAAGATATTTTCCAAGATAGATCTCAAGTCAGGATACCATCAAGTAAGTATTAAAGAGAAGACATCATCAAGATCACTTTCGGGACAAGGTATGGTAATTATGAGTTCACAGTGGTGCCATTTGGGTTATCAAATGCACCCGTTGTTTTTATGTGCTTAATGAATGGCGTTTTCTGGGAATATTTAGACAAGTTTGTCACTATCTTTTTGGATGACATCCTTGTATATTCCAATTCCAAGGAACAACATGAGCATCATTTGAGGATGGTGTTGCAAGTGCTAAGAGAGAATCAGTTGTATTTCAAATTGATCAAGTGCTCATTTTATCAAAACAGAATTCACTATTTGGGGCATACCATATTGGAATAAGGGATAGCAGTCACGACAACTGAACCATTTATTGGCACAGGGGCAGACCCAAGGTTCAGCTCCAAGAGCGCACCAACAATCCCTAACTATTGTCCCTTTTGGAAAAACCTGCAAAGCAGATGCAATCTCACCCGAAGCAGTTATGAGGGGGTTGCAGAACAGAGATGTCTATAACCAAATGGAAGATCAAGTGGATCTAACACAAGAACAACACAGCATTCGAAGATCACTTTTCAGCTTAGATCTATTTTGCACATCTACTTATCAGATCTAACATAGTATTTCAATCACAATATATCAATGACAGAGACAGAATATCAGTCACACACAACACAAAATATATGTGGTTCACCCTCTCTCTAGGGATACGTCCACAGAACTGTGCTTTATAATATATTAGGATGAAGCATATGGTTCTTGTTTGCACTCTTAGCTAGAAGATCCTCTTTCTTCTCCTCTCTTTCTATCCCCTCCCTATGCACCCAGCTACAGGGTTGATCTTCGCACCCAACTAAATGTCTTACAATACCAAAAGGCTCTCATACTCAACACTTCTCTCTCACACAGCAATAATCACTCTTAATCATCAATACAACTATACCCAACAATATTGTACCAACCCAAAATAGGTCCTCGTGACCTTTATTTATACATTACAATAGGTCACCGACATCCTTAGGCCGAAACATAGGTGTCCAAAACCCTAGATACCAAAACCCTAGGTGTCTAAACCCTAGGTCAACTTGACCCGCATTTTCAGGGCTTCACCAGCCTGTCTTTCCTTCCTTCTCGCACGGTGCTCCAAAGCATGTAACGGTGGTTTTTTCCACTTGCTGAGTTGTCCATGATCCTTCTTTCTTGTTGATCTGTCATCCTCGATCTCCTCATCCAATGGCTTGCTTCGCTCCATCTTTTTTTCTCTTTTGCTCACTTCGACCCATTAATAGTCATTGTGTCATCCGCGAAGTTCACATTCTCCATTTTCTTCCTTGATCTTCGCTTGCTTCCATAACCAAGGGCCAACAACAGCGGACCCTAAAAAAATATTGAGGCCATTAAAGGGTGGAAAACACCTAAGAATGTGACAAAAGTCAGATCCTTCATGGGTCTAGCTAGTTACTACAAAAGGTTCATTGAAGGGTTTTCGAGAATAGCTCACCCCATCACTTCCTTGGAAAGGAAGGGGGAGAAATTTCAATGGATAGAAGAATGTGAAAGAACCAACAATTGAAGAAGATGTTAACCAGTACTCCAATTCTAAGGATTGCAGATCTAAATGAAGACTACATTATATGCACAGATGCATGCAAAGAAGGACTCGATGTAGTCCTTAGCCTGAATGAGTTTGTGATATGTTTCAAGTCCAGAAAATTGAAAGAGCATGAGAGACTCTACGCCACTCACGATTTGGAGTTGGAAGCCATAGTGCATGCTTTGAAGAAGTGGTGTCACTACCTCATGGGAAAGAGGTTTGAGCTAAGGATAGACCATAACAGTCTAAAATATTTGTTTGATCAACCTACCTTGAATGCTAGATAGAGTAGATGGTTGGAATTCATCTGTGAGTATGACTTTGATATCAAGAACATCAAAGGAAAGGAGAACAAAGTCAATGACACACTCAACAGGAGAGTGCATGAACTGCATGCTACAACCATTAGCATGCATCAGGTGGATCTTAAAGGAATAATTTATGAGGCTGCAAAAGAAGATTTGTAGTACATGGAATTGGTAACAAAATTGCAGCAAGGTAAAATGCAGCAGAAAACTGAAGATTATAAATTGGGAATTGATGGAATTCTCTTGTAAAAAAACAAAGTTTATGTACCAGATTCTCTGTAATTGAGGAGTGTGATTTTAAAAGAGATGCATAATGTGCCTTATGCATGACATCCAGGATATCAGAAAATAGTTTCAGCAGTTAAGAACCAATATTATTGGCCTGGCATGAAGAAGGAGATTGTTGAATACATAGCTAAATGCTTGGAATGTCAAATGGTCAAGGCTGAGCATAGACACCCGATTGGGTTACTACAACCATTACCCATTCCTGAGTGGAAATGGGAAGTGGTGAAAATGGATTTCATCACTGGATTTCCCAGAACAAGCAAGCAGCATGATGCAATCATGGTAGTGGTGGACAAGCTTATTAAAGCTACCCATTTCATTTCTATGAAGACTACTCATAAGGAAACTAACATTGCTGATATTTATATGAGGGAAGTATCACGCTTGAATGGCGTACCCAATACGATTGTGTCTAACAGGGACCCAAAGTTTACATCAACGTTCTGGAAGGGGTTATTCAAAGGGTTCAGAACAAATCTGAACTTCAGCACAGCATATCATCCTGAGTCAGATGGGAAAACAAAAAGGGTGAACCAAGTGATAGAGGACATGCTAAGGATGTATGTGATGGAAAAACCATCTAAATGGGAAGATTATATACACTTGGTATAATTTTCCTACAATAATGGGTATCAATAATCACTAAAGATGATCCCATTTGAAGCACTTTATGGAAGAAAGTGCAACACCCCAGTAAGCTAGGACAACCCAGCTGATAGGGCAGTGGTTGGGCCAGAGTTGTTGAAGGAAATGGAAGAAAAAATGTTGAAGATTAAGAAGAATTTGAAGGCTGCCCAAGACAGGAAGAAAAGTTATGATGATAAGAACAGAAATCGCAAAGAATTTAAAGTAGGGGATCATGTATTCCTGAGAATGAAGGCCAACAGAAGCTCCCTGAACTTGGGAAATTGTTCAAAGTTGGCAACTCGATATTGTGGGTTGTTTAAAATCCTAGAGAGGATTGGTCCAATAGCATATAGGATTGAATTTGTTGCATGCATGTCTATACATAATGTATTTCATGTGTCATTTCTTAAGAAATGTGTACCTGATGCTAATCATGTTATTGATTGGAATGTGATTCAGGTGGAGCAGGAAAGCACTTTTCAGGTGCATCTAGTGCGTATATTGGACCAAAAAACCAAGCATCTCTGGAATCGAGCCATAGGGCTTGTAAAAGTTCAGTGGACCTGGTACGGTCCGAGGACACAACATGGGAGCATGAAGATGTTATGCGGGCAGAATACCCGCATTTTTTTGAAGATTTTGGAAATCTTGTTGTTGTTGTGTAAGTAAATTGCACTGAGGATAGTGCAAAAATAAGGGGAGGGGATTGTAACACCCCAAGGCCGAGCCCCTACTGAATTGTAATTATGTTTATAGGCTGGTGAGCCAAGTGTTTATAAGCTGAAGAATTATATTTTTATTAGGCCGGAGAGCCTAGATTCTCAAGGCCATGAGCCTATTTTTTGTATATGTAAATGCACATATCATTAATAAAATTACACTGTTGCATGTAGACCGACCACTAAGAAAGAGTTATGGGGGACTAAGCTCCACTAGGTAGGCTAAGGGAGGGGGCTAAGTGTCTAGGCCTAGGGGCTAAGCTAGAGGGATTACCTCTAATGGAATATTATTTTATTATTATTTCCTAAAGGCTAAGGTGGACATGATAGGTGTTGTCCTAAGTTCTTAGGAAAGGGAATGAGTGCTAAGTGGAACTCATGTGGCTTCATGAAGACATGTTTCAACCTAGGCGCATGCAATTTATAGATGGGAAAGTCATCTCATTGGGGGTTCCTCCCTGCCATTCTCGCAACCCTCGCCTTCTCATAATTCTACCACCCTACCTGATTCACCCACTGACTCACATACTGAACCATCATCTCCATCATCTACATCTAAAAAATCATGCACTCTATAAATTCCTGAGTCGTGTTGTGTCTTAATGGTTGGTTGTTGCAGCCATGCAGTTCCTTGACTGTGTTGGCATGTTTTACAGGAAGCGTGTGCTTGTCATTGATGGAAAGAAAAACAACAATGATGTAAAACATGAAAATCATAAGCTCGGGAGGAGAAGAGAACAATATGCAAAGCTCAAATATCAGAAGGGAAAGCGAAGTACAGAAATGTGATCCAGATGAAAATCATTGATCATGGATCTTCTTCGAGAGTCTTCACGACCATTGGATCAAATTAAGTGACAGATAGGATAAACGGAGAGGTGGAGAGCCGTAGTAAATTTCAGTCGTCAGATCATTCTGAAGTGGAAGGACAAGATAATTTATAAGAAGGGTGTGCTAATCTTAGTGGATGATAATCGGGAACTTGGATCTACGGTCGACAGGGCATATCAGACCCGCCTCCCCCCCCCCGACCTTTATTCTTTTAACCATGGAGGGGGGATATAAGTTGGTGGTATCTCCCATGCGGGACCCTCATACGTATCATATTCCTATCAACTCGGACCCCCATCGCTCATTACCACTTACCACCTAACCCCCCCTCTGAGAAAACCACCAAACAACTCATACATACCACCTCCATGCTCTGATGTCACACTCCACTACCCACTACATGTCACACTCCACTACATTGCCCACACGTCTCACCCACGTCAACAAATACATATGGCACAGTCAGATAATGACAAGTGTCAAGATGAAATAGACATTTTAGGTACGTGAAAATCATGAATCTGAGTGACACGTGGAAGACACTCGGCTCGTGCCATGTCATCAAGTGATGTAAGCAAGTTACGTCACTTCGAGAGTTTTACTTTGGGACTTTCACCACTAGCGGATGCCTAAAATCCCAAAGTCTCGAACGTCGAAGTCTCGAAATGGACATGAGTTGTCCAATCTGAAGATCACTTCGGGTGCATTCTCAATTGTTGATCTAGTACAGTGGAAGGACAGTGTAAGTGGAAGTGTTAACCGACAGCAAGCATTCTCCACAATCTATGACTTATTTAGTAGGTGACCACTCCGAAGGAGAATGAAGCAGTGATCAGCCTAAAGTCCCGAAGGGCCAAAGTCACTTATGATCGTTGATCGTGTAGGAGGGTACATGTTAATAGATCATTAACTCCAAGAAAAACTACTCCAGGAAAACATGAAGGAGAAAGGTTTGAAATTTTTGAAGGTTGAAGTCCCGAAGTGAACGAGGACTGTTGATTTGAGGAGGAGACGTGGTAGGAATCTGTGGACTCCAGCTAAAAGAGTTCTAGGAGAGTGTGAAGGTTGAGAATTGAGATCGTCGAAGCTTAGAGTAGCGAAGGAGATCTCAACCGTTGAATCGAGTAAGGGGCCGCAGAACCGTTG
>JASDQU010304558.1:0-13688 GCA_032191745.1 Picea mariana
TTGGCGCTTCATTTCCTAGGGTTAGGTTTTTGGATGTCTAGGAATTTTGGCATTCCTGATTGTTGTAAAAAGGCCTCCAGAGCCTCATTGTAACCATCTTCTTGTGAATGCGAGTAGCCGTCACATCTCTTCTCAGAGATAAGCTGCCACCATTCTATCGAGTCTTTCACTTTGTATTTTTACAGTCTCTGTACATTTCTTTCATTAATAGAAATCATGTATTACTGTACCTCTGTGTTTATGGTTGAATCTCTGATATATTTATGTTATATTACTGGATATACGTGATATCTCTATTCATTTCTTTATTATAGCTCCGCTCTCATTTCGTGTCGAAAATAATCCGGATCAAACCCCTTCTTCTTCTATGCCTTCTCTTTTCCTTATCTTTGCATTAGTTGCCAAAATCAACATTTTCTAGTTGAATGAAGCCTTGCTCCTATTGGGATTTTTTTTGGGCTAACTTAGACTTCACATTATCAACTCTAGCCACCTCTTACCTAGTAGCACCCAATATTACCTAGTTCTCCCCTTGTCTTCTTCCTCTCCTAGTCTTCCATTCTCTCCTACATACTCTTCCTCTTTTCCCAGTCCTTCAAATGCTTGGGGAAATTATCACCTCTCCTCCTTAGATCTTCTTCCTTACACTCGTTTTTCTCCATTTTTATTTGGTCATTATATCAATGGGTCCCTTATAGGTCATTATCTCAAGAAAGACCTTACTTTTGGAACTCATTATTATTGTCCTTTTGGTATGTTCCAAAAATTGTGCAAGTGACATCCACCATTCTCTTCCTATTATATTAGTAATATTCCTCTTATTATTATCAAGGAAGGAGTTGATAACTAGCGCTTATATACACTATGCCTAAATTATCGAGGCATCAAATAACATTATGTTTTTACTAGAATATATCAGTCAATGTCATAACGACCCTTTAGGTTCGTAAGAGTTTCCAAATCTTCAAGGTGTTAAGAGCCATTATTTCCCAAACCATTCAAAACATAGAAGAAAATTGACCAATAGCTTATACATAGGTGATGAAAGAGATTTTAGAACTTTTCATAAATCACAACCCTTTTACTGATGGTGTCTTCATGGGTTCAAAAACTTACTTTACAAACCTAACAATATTTCTACCTTTCAACATTCTCATGAACCCTTGGGTTTACCATTACTCCTTGTGGGTCATAAATCTCCACTCACCAAATTCATACAAATTGAAATTTTTGTCACTTGCACAAGCCTATATGACATCAGTACAAATATATGANTGTGGGTCATAAATCTCCACTCACCAAATTCATACAAATTGAAATTTTTGTCACTTTCACAAGCCTATATGACATCAGTACAAATATATGAATTCAACTAGGAGTATACCTTTTCCCTTTCAAGTTAATGATCCCCATCAACTTTGGGACTCAATGTCTCTTCATTAAATTATCCTTATAATGAGGATGGCATAGACAACTTCAAATGATCCACATATACATTGGAATATCTTCCCATATATGGTGACCAATCCAAGCAAATAGATTTTATTCATTCTTATCCACAATCCTAAAATATCATTTTAAACCTTTCTTTGGTGGGTGCAAACACACTTGATACAACTTAGGAGTTATGTGTTGTTAAATGCTTATCATGCATATTTTTGTAACTTGATTGAGATTCCTACAAGTTGGTTGCTTATACCTACACATGTTTGTGGATTTTTCTTTTTAATGAAGTTCACATATTTTCCCATTGATCAATTTTCTTAATTTTTCCACTTTGAGGGATAAAATTTCAAGTTAAAGTGAGTACAGTAAAATATGAGAATCTCATAGGTGAAGGATTTGAGGTGAGCAATGAATTGTGTAATTAACAATGATATATATAAGGGACAAACAATCTTCCCTAATATTGGGATGTTATAGCCTCACAATCCTCCTTCAAGCCTACAATCATATCAAAGACTCAATACTTGCATATATATACAAGTTTTGTAAGGTTTTAACCATTTTCCAAAATTGGAGCTAGATGTAGGTAATCCCATATATTCTTCAAGTACATAAGAGTTTAACTTTAGAGCTATGGTCAAATAAAAAAAAACTAGAGGTATTAAAGTAAATTGACCATGTGGTTTTGTATATATTTATCATACTTGATTACTGAATCAAAATGTTGCAGGATAACATTCACATGAAGTCTGGGCTTTGTTGTGACTTGGATTGTGCAATTAACAATGATATATATAAATGACAAAAAATCTTCCCAAATATTGGGATGTTATAGCCTCACAACAAATGAACCAATGTTTGATTTATATGCTTGGGATACCCATGCAATTGTAAACAAATGATAGAATTCTCTTCAACTTATATCCATTAGCATCTAGAGTGTGGATTAAAAGTTTCTTCAGATTCTATTATATCTACTACACATGATAAATGTAGATATTCCAAAATGAAACTTTACATGAGTGAAGAAGATAATTACATCTTGTTTTCATGTTTCAACATGGTATAAAATCTACCATATTATTTAGTCTTGTTTACTATAAAATTGTAACATCCCACTCTTGCACACTTAACGAACTTATTCTTTAAGGGCACTTGCTCGCAAGTGATCCGGATTACTATACTATTAAACATTTGATGTTGATTATGAGACATTATTGGTTGATGACATGTTTTACTGCATTGACATAGATAGGTGCTATTGACTTGGTTTTACTGAGAGTGCAAGATCTTGGACCTCAAGGATGCAGAGGCATTGATGGAACCCCTTGGACTCCGGATCAAGTCTGGGAGCGTACCATTGGGGTTTGATTGGTTTATATGTGATATTAGTGCATATGGTTAGATGATATGATATGGATATATTTTGACATGATTCGTTGATGATGCAGGCTGATGATAGATTGCTGACTAGACTCACATGTGGAGTAAAGGGGTCATGCACAACTACCAGAGAGGTTGAGGTAGAGGTGTGGATAGTAGCCCTGCCACAACTTACTAGCACTCCGGTCGTGGATCGAACTATAGGTTAATGTTTTTCTAGTTTGAGAGGACCCACGATGCTTTGAGGGTAGACTGCGACAGTGGCTCACGATGATTCTAAGGGGTGTGCAATAAGGCAGGGGCCTCATTCCTTAGAGGCCCTTAGTCTCCCACAAGTTCACCTGGAAGAGTATTGACTCTAGGGGTTTTATGATGTCTACCAAGTCATTCAAGATGTGAGTGGCACCCTTGGAGAACATGGTGCGTCTTGAAGGGCATGTCATGCAAGAAAAATTGAAAGAGGCGAGTGGCACCCTTGGAGCACGTAGTGCATCCTGAAGGGAAAGTCGCGCAGGAGAAACAGGTGAGGCAAGTGGCACCCTTGGAGCACCTAGTGCGTTTTGAAAGGCACATGGAATTATTAATGATAAATGAATGAACCCAGATGGCCTTAGGACTAATAACGTGATGAGAAATTTTTAAAACAATTTCCCTAATAAAATGTGACGCACGAAATTTAAAGTCTAGGTCTAATTTACTAGTGGCAGAATTTTCTCTATCCTTTATAAAAATAAAAGGGAAAAAGAATCTATATGTATATATATATTTATAAAAAATAAAATAAAATAAATAAAAATATAAAAATTTTATTATATTATGATAGTTAAAAGTTAATTTCTACACCTACCAAATTGAGTTCTAAATGAAAAGGGGGACGAGGGAAACATAAAAAGAAAAGGGAAACACAAGGGAAAAAACAAAAAGTTAAAATTAATAAGGTATCTTCCATTACAGACTTTCTAATTTTAAACTGAACTAGCAAATTAATAATGGGGAAAGTCATTAAAACCTGTAAGAGAATTTGGGGACACCTAGGAACGATTCTAGGAGTGACTCTAGGTGGGTGAGGGAAATAAGGGTAATTAATTAATTAAAGAAATTAATTTATGGAGGAAAGAAGGGGATGGGTGACACATGTACGGGGAGGATTTTTTATGAATTAATTTGTTAAACTTTAAATAAAATGGGATTTGGGAAAGTAAGGGACTTTGAAACTCTAGATATTGAAGGGAGGAGAAGGATGAAGGAACACTTCTATTTGCGTAACGCTACGCTGCATAAATCTCTACTTGACTGACTTATCTTGTGGGAGTTGGGATACCCAGCTCGGTGAGGAGTGGTAGCTCATACTTGTGAGGTGAGCTGGGAGGTAGTTGATTCTCTGGTTAGTGTGCATGACCCCTTTGTGGATCAGGGGGCTACGGGGGAAGAAGAGTACCCCTAGAATTGGTTGGGAGGTATTGGTGAAGTCTCATCGGTCGGCAAATGGGTGTTGCACAAAGCGAGCGGGAAATCAACTCAGAGCGGGTGATCAGGCAATGGTACGCTTTCTTCATTTTGTATGGTAGATTGTAGTAGTAATATGCTTTGGATCTACATGTTTAATGGGTAAGTAAATTGATTGTCTAGTGTTATAGTTTTTGACTGAATTTTCCTTAGCTTATTTCGATGATTGATTGGCTCCCATGGCCTTCGATTCTCGGCATGTCTTGACCGCCTTGGGTGTATTGATTTGTGAAGTTTGTGGTTGTTTTTCCCTTTGTCCCTAGCTCATCAGTCCTTGCTTGAGCAGTAGGCCAGGAGCCTGATCTACGGTCGTCACTTTGGCATTAATAGACCTATGGATCTCAACGCCCTACTTTTTTGTGCATGGATGATTAGTGAAGGACATTCCTGTCAGCCTTCTACCTTTTTTCTTGTCCTTGGATGATAGTTGATTTCACCATCTGGAAAAAACCTCTGTGCATGGATTATCTTGCATCTTGGATGGTTTTTCTCTGCGCCTTGACTGATAGCATCACTGCTATCATTTCCATGACTTTTCCCATTGGAAAAATGAATTGATTCCTTATCTGCTTTTTATATTTGGTGTTCTGGCAATGGAAAACAAAATGACTTCATGCTTGCATTTTTTTTATATTGGGTATTATGGCAATGGAAAAACAAAATGAATTCATGCCTGCATTTTTTTATATTGGGTGTTCTGGCAATGGAAAAATGAAATGAATTCATGTCTGCATTTGTTTTATATTTGGTATTCTGGCAATTGAAAAATTAAATGACTTCATGCCTACCTTTTTTATATTGGGTATTTTGGCAATGGGAAAACAAAATGATTTCATGTCTGCAATTTTTATTATTTGGCATTCTGGCAATGGAAAAATGAAATGACTTAATGCCTTCATTTTTACATTTGGCATTCCGACAATGGAAAAACAATTAAATTTCTAAGTCTGTGTCTTGCACTTATGAATTTCTATTTTTTTTATTACCTCTTGTCTGGCAATTCGCCCCTCTCTAGACTGCATTTCATTTTATTGTTGGGGTGACTTTTTCCCTTTTTGAAGACTGAGTTAAGAATTAAAAACTTACTGCTATTGGATTCCTGGGAATGCCCACATTTTTTCTTTTAAAAGATGACTGATTACCCACATTTTTTGTAATTTAATTCTAGACTGAGATCGCTGTGGAATGCCTATGTTTTTTTGGTTTAAAGGTTGACTGATATGTTGTTGATTGCCCACAATTTTGTCATTTATTCCGTGACTGAGATTATCGTGGAAGGCCCATGCTTTTGACCTTTAAAAATTGACTGATATGATGTTAATTGCCCACTATTTTGGGTCATTTAAACTCGTGTCTGAGTTTGTTGATTAAATGCCCACGTTTTGGCTATCAAAAAGATTGACTGAGTTTGTTGTTAACACCCACATTTTTTTATTAAAACGATGGACTAAGTTGTTGTTAAATGCCCATGAATTTTCTTTAAATTATAGCCCATGTTTGTTGAGGTATGTCATAGTGTTTTTCCATTAACTATGACTGCCTATTGCTACTACTGTGACCACATTTTTGCCCCTTTAAATTGTTGATTGTGGTTGTTGGAATGGATACAAATTTCCCTTAAGTGTTGCCTACATGTAACTATATTATTTCTAGGATAATATGCTACAGTGAGTTATTGGACAATAGTTTCCTTGTTATTGATTAATTTCCACAGTGAGTTAAACAACTAACAGTCATGAAAATTGCTTGGTTATTGCATTATTAATTGTTTGTTAATAATTATGTCAATTTCCTTGTGAATTTCTATACTAATTTCCAGGTTAATTAACATGTTAATTTTCTCATCATGCTATATTATTTGTTAGGATAACAGTCATGTAAATTGTCTTGTTATTGATAAATTAATTGTTATCTTGACTGTTATGTCAACTACCTTGTTAATTGCGATATTAATTGTTAGGCCACAACTATGCTAATTGCCTTGTTAAATTGCTACAACGATGTTAATATTTAGTAGTTTCCTTCTCATTATTAATAAGACAGGTAGTATTGTTGGTTCGGTCAATATAGATAGAGCACATGTCGAGATTTAATTGTTCATAAGTGTTATAATGGTAGCATTCTACAATAAAATCGTTAATGTTGTTAATTAAGTTCATGGCTAGTTGGATGGAGATTTGGATTAATATTGAATTGCCCAATTAGACTGTGATTAATGATTAAATGAGTTTAGTAAGTATTGACCCATGTAGAAGTTAAAATCGCTAAATTAAAATGTGGTTAATGATTAAATTGTGATGCATAATTGCCGAATTGATTCATAATTGATGTTATTTAGATTGAATTTGATGATTTAATTGTGATGACGAATTGTCGAAGTGATTCGTAATTGATGTTATTGATTGAATTTAATGACTAAGGTATAATGTAGAATGTCTGATTGGATTGTATTTAATGTTAATAGGATGTTAAGTTAAAGGCTGATTTATAATTTAGACTTTCTAAAATTAGATGGATAATCGATGCCAAAACAGATTGTAACTTGATGTGCCCTATTAGAATGGAACCCATGTTAAATTACAATGTAATCATGGATCGGTTAGCCTCGGTGATTGGTGGGGTCGGGGATGATGTTGTGTGGGCTGGCGTCTGCCCTTGTATTCATTCTTTTGTTTCTCGTTGACCTTTCGTGTGGGGCAGGTAGAGTCTCCCTGTCATTTTTTGGTTCCTAGCGCGTCGGAGTTTTCTAGAGTCCTTGGTTCATATATATTATGTTTTCACCAAAGTTATTGATGCGTATATCACCTAGGAACGACATGATTCCCGATGAGGCAATCATGGCACACCTTATGGGTTAGCGGTGAATGATATATTGGTCGGAGTCGATGACTACCATCTGAGTGTGGTTGAGTGTTGTATGTTGACTTGGGAACATGCATTGGTTCGCACCCCTTGAGGTTCTATTCTTGTTTGTCAATGTTGTTACTCCTGGTTATTATATGCCTATGTTTCCTGGTTGCCCTTGTGCCTGTGTGTGGTGTCGTAGTTTCCTATTTCTAGGGTTGTGTGCTTTTGTTCATCATCTGTGGTGTGGTAAAACTTTTTTCATCATTGTCTTCTTTCCCCTCAAATATTAAAAAACAAAAAATAAAAAAAAACCGGCCTTGCCCGTGTTCGTAACGTTGGGGATGTTACATATGGTATCAGAGTGAGGTTCAACCCGTGACTTGGGATCACTACATCTTTCGTTGATATGATTTTATTATAATGATTTCTAATTAAGTTGACTTGTACTCGTGCAAGTAATCGTGGTTAGAGGACGCCGCGAAGGAAGACGATGGGGTGCTAGGGGAGGAGGCATAGTTCCTCCAGTAGCATCCATGCCTGAGGGGTCTAACCTCTAGGGAGATGAACAGGTTGTCGGTTAGGAGAAAATAGCAGTAGGTGATGTGGTTGGTTTTATGAAGTCTTTTCAGTGGATGTTTGAGGCACTAATTATCCTTTTGGATAGATATGAGGCCAGAGCATTGGCACCCCCTAAGGGTCCCCTGCGCACTCCAATCGGTACTCGTAGCATTCATCGTGAACTCGAGAAGGTCAAATATCCCAAGTTCTTTGGTGACCCGGATGGCATAGCTGTTGAGGCATGGTTGGAGAATATGGCGATGTGTTTTGCACTTCACGACTATACCTCCAACATGAAGGTCTACATGGAGGTATTTCAACTGAAGGGGAGTGCTCTTCTATGGTGGATGACGCTCCTACCACAGCTAAAAATGGTCATCTAAGATGTGTCATGGGAACTATTTGAGGAATGGTTCCGAGAGAGGTACCTATCCAAGGATTTCATTGAGAGTCAGCTCAATGAGTTCAACGCCTTACAACAGGATGGTCGTATGGTGCTCGAGTATGAGGCCTGGTTTATGGAGTTCCTCTGGTATGCTCTGCATATTAACACTAAGAAACTCAAGGTCAAAAAGTTCATGTTTGGCCTTAATGGTAGAATACGTGCAAAGGTTAGGATTCTGATGCCTCAAATCTTGTACGATGTCATTCAAAAGGACCTCATAGCAGAGGAGGATCTTATCAATGAGGGTTAGAGCAGGACTCAAGCGAGACCAGCAGGGTAGGTGTCATCTAGTGTGTAGCAGTACCAGATACCATATAGACATACACCTAAATATCGTGGCTTCCAGAGAGGACCCACTTTCAGTACACCTTGGAAACTAACACCTCAGCAATGGACACCTTATCGAGGACCATAGCATCAACAGTAGCGTCGAACAAAGAAGAAGAAGTTTAGGCCTTTTTAGTAGAACAAAATAGGATTTCAGGTTGGTGGGCCGTCATCTTCTACTTTGGGTACCAGGACTACTAGACCTAAGAAGGGGTGTTGAATGTGTGGGGAGCCACACTACCAGTGCGACTGCCCTATGGAGATGACTAGAACATTTGGATTAGTCAAACCCACTACCATGGGAGACTTGGGCAAGGCCCATCGGATTCACGCAGCAATGAATAACCTCCAGGAAGAGCATCAGTTGACTATGCTCGAGATGACAGGTACCGTTGTTGACCAGACCCTTAGTATTTTGATAGATCCTGGTGCTATCGAGAGTTTCATTTTTGGTGAAACACTAAAAATAATTAAGGTAACAGTAGTCAACTGATATGGGTTTATCTTCTTAGAGATGGCTTTGGGAGCTAAGAGAAAGGTTGGAGGAAAGGTTACGGGTTGTATCCTTAACGTGGGAGAGTTTTTCACTAGGGCCAACCTATACGTCACAATATTAGTATCTTATGACGTCGTGATCGGTATGGATTGGTTGGAATCGCATGAGTCAATACTCAACTATAGGACAAAATGGTTGAGCTTGGTTGATGAAGAGGGACAGAGACATGTGATTGTAGGCTGGAACCAGGGAGTTTCCCTGAGGTTCATCTCTTCCTTGCAGCTTTGGAAGAGCATGCAGTTCAGGGATGCAATCTTTATGAGATTCTTACATTAAATGAGAAGGGAGTAATGGAAGGTCTAGAACACCTTCCTGTGGTGATACAGTTTGCAAACGTCTTTTCGGAGGAGTTACCTGGGATGCCTCCGAAGAGGGAATTGAAGTTTACTATAGACCTAAAACCAGGAATTGAACCGATAGCTAGATCACCTTATCGGATGTCGACCCTAGAGTTACAAGAGCTGATAATGCACCTGAAAGAATTGCTAGACCTGGGACTGATACGTCCAAGTGTGTCACCATGGGGTGCGCCAATTATTTTCATATGAAAGAAGGATGGGTCATGGAGGATCTACATTGACTATTGTCAATTGAACAAGGCCATGATAAAGAATAAATATCTGTTGCTGAGGATTGATGATCTATTCGATCAGATGAAAATTTGAACTACCTTGTTGGATGAAAATTTGAACTAAAGACAGACCACTGTGGACTACAACACATATCTATGCAAAGTAACCTGAACGTGCGACAACGACGTTGGTCAGAATTACTTAGCGAGTATGACTTTGAGATTACTTAGATAAAAGGAACAATGAACCTAGTTGTAGATGCATTGAGTTGGAGACCATGCATCCTTTTAGTGGTGCCTCTTTAGATGAATCTATGTGAAAAGATTCTAAATTTACAGTGTGACGATGACTGGTACAAAAAGGTCAAGGGTTTTATAGAAAAAAACACAATGATGGTACCAAGATTTGAAGGATTTTCGTTTGATGATGATGATTTATTGAGGTTTAAAAATCATATTTACGTACAATCGAACGACAAGTTGAGGAGATTGATCCTGAGTGAGGCTCATAGAGCAGTTTACATGGCTCACCCCGGTAGCCACGAAGATGAGGGTAGACCTTAAACCCTTATTCTTCTGGAAGGGAATGAAGGAAGATATAGTCAACTATGTGGCTAGATGTCTAGAATGTCAGCAGATGAAGGATGAACATAGACACCCAATAGGATTAATACAACCACACGCTATTCCAGAATCGAAATGGGAGGTTATTTTGATAGATTTTATTGTTGGATTGCCACTAATGTCAAGGAGAGAGAAATCAATTTTCATAGTAGTAGACTTTATGATGAAGAGTGCTCACTTTATTCCTATGCATACAACCTATCAGGCACCTGACATAACTAGAGTTTTGATCAATAAGATTTTGAGGTTGCATGGAATACCTATGAGGATTATATCCAATCGTGGATCAATGTTTATTGGAGGATTTTGGATGAGTTTCCAAGAGGCCCTGGGAACCCAACTTAGCTTCAGTATGGCGTATCACCTAGAGACTGACGGGAAAACCGAACGAATGAACCAGACCTTGGAGGAAATGTTGCGCATGTACGTGATGGAGAAACAAAAGTGTTGGGATGATTTCTTTCCATCGGTGGAATTCGCTTATAACAATATCTACCAAAGCACCATTAAGATCGTCTTGAGGATAGGGTCCTGGTGGGACCAAAAGCGATCCAAGAAATGGAAGAGAAAATGAAAACAATAAGACAAAGGATTAAAGAAGCATAGGATCAGTTGAAGAGTTATGCTGATGCACACTGTGTCGACCACAGTTATGAGGTTGGAAATCGAGTCTTCTTGTGGGTTAAACCACATAAGATATCGATCAAGTTTAGAAAAGGAGATAAACTCTCTCCTAGGTTGGTGGGACCTTTCGTGATTTTGGATAGAAAGGGGCCTGTGGCCTATGGACTAGCCTTGCCTAATTATTTGAGGCGTATGCATGATGTTTTTCATGTATCTTTTTTGATACATTATATTAGTGACCCTACACATGTTATTGACATGAGTTATTTGTAGGTATCGAACAAGGGGGCGCTCATGGCTGATCCAATTTGCATCTTGGATCATCGCATTTAACAACTATGACGTCGAATGGTAGATCAGGTCAAGGTCCAGTGGGACATCTTTAGTCCAGACTCGGCAACCTAGGAGGACGCATATGATATGCACCAGCAGTTTCCATTTTTGTTTGATATATAGGCTTATGATACTGTGATACACGTTTTCGACACTTGTACTGTGAAACCTCGGGATGAATTTTAGACCAAAATGGGGTGTATGTAACATCCCTCTCTTTCACACTGAGTGAACTTATTCTTTGAGGACACTTGCTCGCAAGTGATCTAGATTACTATACTATTAAACATTTGATTTTGATTATGAGATGTTATGGGTTGATGACATGTTTTACTGCATTGACATAGACATGTGCTATTGACTCCATTTTACTGAGTGTGCATGATCTTGGACCTCAAGGATGCAGAGGCATCGATGGAACCCCTTGGACTTAGGATCAAGTCCGAGAGTGTACCATTGGGGTTTGATTGTTTTATATGTGATATTAGTGCATATGATTAGTTGATATGATATGGATATATTATGACATGATTCACTGATGATGTAGGCTAATGATAGCTTGCCAACCAGACTCGCATGTGGAGTAAAGGGGTCATGCACAACAACCAGAGAGGTTGAGGGAGAGGTATGGATGGCATCCTTGCAATAGCATACTAGCACTCTCACTGTTGCTCGAACTATAGGTTAATGTTTACTTAGTTTGAGAGGACCCACGATGCCGTGAGGGAAGACTTCGACAGTCACTCACGATGATTCTAAGGTGCATGTAATAAGGTGGGGGCATTATTCCTTAGAGGCCTTTAGTCTCCCATAAGTTGACCTGGCGAAGTATTGACTCTAGGGTTTTTTTGATGTCTAAAAAGTTAGTCAAGAGGTGAGTGTCACCCTTGGAGCACGTGGTGCGTCCTGAGGGGTATGTCGCACAAGAAAAATGGAAAGAGGCAAGTGGCACCCTTAGAGCATGTAGTGCATCCTGAAGGGCACCTGGCGTTATTAATGATAAATGAATAAACCCATATTGCCTTATGACTAATAACGTGATGAAATTTTTTTAAAACAAATTCCCTAAAAAATATCGCCCACGAAAATTAAAGTCTAGGTCTAATTTACTAGTGCCAGAATTTTCTCTATCCTTTATAAAAATAAAAATAAAAATAAACAATCTATCTATCTATCTATCTATCTATCTATCTATCTATATATATATATATAAGTATATATATATTTATAATAAATAAAATAAAAAAATATATAGATATTATTTTATTATATTATGATAACTAAAAGTTAATTTCTACACCTACCAAATTGAGTTCTAAATGAAAAGGGGAAAGAGGGTTATCTAGAATAATTGGGAAACTAGGAAAAGAGGAAAACATCATATATCAACTACTCATCAATATTTACCAACATCATCAACTATACACCTCATGTATGTGCCAACTCATCAACTACTTGTCTCAACCATGACTAGTTTTGAATTAGTCAACAACCTCAACTTAAAATAATCATAACTTTGTACCTATAATGAATAAATATCTGAGACTGATACACAATGTTCTTCAGTGTGTTTTATGCAATTCCTCTAGGCGGTACTACTTGGAACCTCTCAGAAGAGGAGTTATAGAAAAAATGGCATACCTTGTTGAATTCTGGCTTATTCTAGAGAGCGAACTTGTAGAGCGTTCCCCGCAAAAAATATTCATTGAATTGATATGAACCTATTACATAACATACTACATACTTTACCCTAACCAACACATTTTGTCTAACTAAAGTTGGATCTTTTATGAAGAATTTATGACGTTTTTACCTGAAACACCTATTTTTGACTAGTTTCGGGACTAGCCACAAACCCTATTTCCCACGGAGTGTAAATCCACAAATACAACGACCCACAAGTTTAATATTTTACCATAGATACTTGGGTATAATTTCTCAATGACATATAAATTTCACAGTCTGAATCATTATAGAAACAAATTTATAGAAAAAACCGTGAGATGACCTGTAAATAACATACCTTTGAAAGCATCGTCAAAAGAATTTATCCCCCCTTCAATTACAGCCCTCTTTTCTTCACCTTCCTTCTAACATTTTCCTTACATATCCTTGGTTACTTCAGTCACCTATATATCTTCAATATTCTCATGTGTTCCACAACAAAAATTCTAAAGAAGCTCTCCAGCAATACTCCAAAGATATTCTCACAAGAAGCTCTCCATTGATCCACAAAAAGGATGATCTACAAGATACCATTGTTATATTATTTATACTTTCATTCCCTAGGTCACTTAACCCATTTTTAGGTCACTTAACCCATTTCTAGGTCACTTAACCTATTTTCCTTATTTTAGGGTTAACCACTTTCCATAAATAGTAAGTTCTCCAATACTTTATCATTTAAATATTCCTTCTTGATTTTGTCACCTTACTTTATCATTTCTTGATTTTGTCACTTCTTTTTA
>JASDQU010304560.1:2055-13688 GCA_032191745.1 Picea mariana
CAAAAGTCATGTGGGCCCCGTTTGGGTAAGTGAGTACATCAACTTCCCGGGGTCGTAACTTTTGCATATGATCTCCGTTTTAGGCGTGTGATAGCTTGTTGGAAAGGTATCATCGAGGAGATTAATTTTGGGGGATCAATTATTCCTTTGGCTATGATTGAGAACATATATCTAGAAAAACCTTCGTTTAGGCCCTCAAAATGGCCCCGGAAGTTAAAACATGCTAAAAATAGTAAATTGCCAAAATTGCCAGAAAACAGTTTTGAGCCAGTCAGAAAAGGTGGGTGGCCACCGATATCCACCTAGATCACAAATCTAAATATCTTATTTCAATGATTATGTGTAAATTTTGAGATACCAAAAACCATCATTGCATATCAAGACATTTGATTCCTCAACACATTCTTATCGATCCTTTGTTCATTGTTGGAGACCAAGCTCACAAAATCCACTTCCACCCCTAGATGGATGGTCAAACTGAGGTCGTTAACAGGATGATCTTTCATATCTTGTACATGTAGAATTCCAAGCATCACTACATATGGGTTGAGATTCTTCCCTATGTTCATCAAAACTACAAAAGATCTCTACATATATCAACCAACCACAACCCCTTTTAGGTGGGATTGGGATTTCAATCATTGGTTCGCATGGATGTTGCACTACCCCTTGCATCCACCCAGGAGGACAGATCCCATGCTCAAACTGAAGCCGACAAAGCTACCAGGTTCATTGAGAGGATATAGCACATCCTTCAATAGGTTAAGGATATTTTACAGAAGTCCAAAGCCAAGTACAAGAAGCACCATGATCAACATCGAGTGCCACACAAGTTTCAGGTGGGATATAACGTTTGGTTACACTTGTAGAAATTATTCCTTATCAGGCCGCATCAGAAGCTTCATCCACTTGGATATGCACCTTACACCATCACAAAGGCTTTGGGTGAGATTTATTTTGAGCTCAACATTTCCCCCTTCCTTGGATTTCTTTTATTATTTAATGTGGACCTCCTTCGACCATATTTTCCACCACTATTGAACACCTTACTGGTAGCAGAAAAATTGACACTCACAGAGCTCAACTGTGACTGGATGGAAAAGTCATACATTGATCATATCATGGACACATAGGTCAAGGGAACTCGGCAACAGAGGATCCATATTTATCGGGTTTTTAAGTAGGGCATCTCTTGCACTTAGGCAAGTGGTTCACCCCGGGCCAAATTCAGCAAAAATTTCCTTATCTTATGGGAGAAATCAACACAATGGAGACCATTACTTCCTAAGGAGGTAGGATTCATCCAATTTGATATTAGTGGCCACCCACCTATTCCAACTGGCTCACTCACATATTTCTTCTTGTAAGTTTTAGTTTTTGTATTGGGATTTTTTTTCTTAGTTTTCGGGTCCGAAACTCCCAGGGTTGTTTTGAGGCCCTAGATAGAGTCTTTAGGGATCTCCATAGTCAAACTGTAGACGAAGTCATATTTTGATTGCATAATGTGTATTCCTTGGATAGACATTTCTAATGGGCTATCGTGCGCCTAAAATGGAGAACATATGCAAAATATACGACCCTAGGAAGTTGATGTACCAACTTACCCCAATGGGGCCAACATGATATTTGATGCTTCATCTCCTAGGGTTATTTTTTTGGATGTATAGGGTTTTTTCATTCATGTTTATTATGAAAATGATTTCATAGCCTCATTGTAGTCATCTTCTTGTGAATGAGTGTAGCTATCACATATCTTCTCAGAGATAAGATGTCATCATTCTAGCAAGCTTGTTATTATTTAATAGAAGTCAAGTTTCGACATTTTACAGTTTCAACATATTTCTTATTTAATAGAAGTAAAGTTTTATTGTATCTCTATTATTATTGGCTATGCCTCTGTGCTAATATCATAACTTTGTGTTTTCATTCCGTTCCGCTCATAAATCTAGATCATGTCCATGGCCCCGACAGAAACACCCTGACATCACAGGTCTTGCTTTACTGCCAGCAAGCATCCATAGCCCCAATAAAGATACTTGCATTTCCGAATTTGAGTTTCCTTTCACCATCCCTATTATTTTATTTTGTTTACTTCAAATATTTTTATTTATGCATATATGAGGGAAATTAGTGAGTTTTAAAACAAAATGGATGATACATGTTAGTGAATATGAGTTGGTATGCTCATGTAGTAAAATATACTCATTTAAATAAGTACATTTGTATAGCCTTGTTGGCAGCCAGATATTCATATCGCTTCATCGATATTTGACATGCAATATTGGCAAAAGAAGTTTTATCAGCTACCTATTTTTGTCTACGAAGAGTTTGATTATGATTTTTCAAGAATTGCTTGATTGACCATTTTTTGTTTTGAGTTTTGTTTTATCGATAAGCTTCTCATTTACCCATTAAAATTTCATGACTTTCAAGCATGAAATTTAAATCATTTTGTGAAAGCACATTAAATAGACTCTAAAGGTTTCTCTCCTTACAAAACTAAATCAGCCTTTAAAACACCTATAATATCAAAACATTTAAGTTTGATGAACATGGGTTATGTGAAAATTTTCTACAACATTAGGATAGAACCTAATTGCATTTGATTCATGTTATTCCTTGATCGATTTTCAATAATATTATGTTGTTTCCTTACCCCTTCACGATTTTGGTTCTAAGACTATGACATTAACATATGATCTGAATGCAACCTTTAGCTATTATGTCACGATCTAATCACTATATTACCTGGCTAGTGGTCATGTTCTGAAACCATTACATCTATGTTCTATTCGCCATAAATTGCATTCATTTCATCATTTGGATGGTTCCTCGTAATCAAGGATTAAGATCTTAGCAGATGTAGAGGTTTTTGAGTATATTTGTCCTCTAGTTCGGGTTTTAATCAACAGTTAGAGTGGAATTCATGGTATCATCCTCCCGAGATCGTAGTTTTTGAGTCACCTTTGACAATGAAAAACATAATATTTGTTTCGGGTTGGTTCAAACGTAGACTCTTCCATTTTGTACCTTCTAGTATATTGTAATCAAGCTAATGCCTCAAGTAGTTAGGGTGGATATGAATGGCTCACATGCTCTTCTTTCTCACGATGATGTTGTAAATAACCTCTGCATTTGTGGTTGGGTTAAATTTGTATATTCATTCGAGGGTTTTAATCTGAAAGTATCCCAAGATTTTGCCATGACTTTTGATGGTGCTAGAGATAAAATAGATGACATGCAGCTACAATTTTATGAAGAATCAATAGCAGAGGCCACAGGTCTATGATGGGAAGGAGACCATCGGTTCAAAAACGTAAAGATAGAAATTATCCCTTGACATCTATTTATGGTATTCAAAAGTTTACGCTATAATATTAAACGTACATCCATTCATTTGTTTAAAGCTTGTTGTGATGGTCTGTTGTTGATAATCAAATAATTGGTCACATGTGACAGACACTATATACTGGTGTTTTTATTTCATGTGCATCTATTGGTGGTCTTCCTGGGTTTTAAGTTAAATTTTCCATTTTATTTTCTTAGAAGTCTATAGAACATGTTATGGTTATATCAAACACAAAACCTCAACTCTGAATCCAGTCTTTTCCACCATGGTTTAATTTGGGTTTTGGTTAATTCCCATTTGTTAAAGATATGAGATACCTGCCAAGTTTTTCTTGTTAGGAATGGTTTTGTTTTGTTTCCACGAGGCTCAACCAATAGTTTACCTCTATGCATTGGTGAGTCTATCGACCCTTTCCTATCATCCCACTCTTTCCAAAATTTTCGAGTTGAAATACCAGTCTGAAAGGACCCTGCAGTACCTCCTGATATCCCTATTAATTCTCATCCATTAGCTGAGGTCACCTCTAGGAAGAATGAACTCATTCCAAAGAAGTCCTTGGAGGAACTTTTTATTCATCTAACGGATAAGGTGTACCTGTCATCCCTGATCCTGTACATAAATAGGTTTATGAAAAAAAAATTAAAATCAAAAGACAGAGTAAGAAAAACACGTAGAGGCTTATTGATTTACCTTTGAGGAATAAAAGGAATGGAAAACTTCTTTCAAGGAAAACCATGAATCGAAACCACAACCGTGATAAACCTATCCCCATAGTTGTCATTGAGGATAGGATTGTTGTCGACAACACCAGTTCTGATGCCACTAGAATAGATTCACCCCAATATGATTTTTTTTCTAACTTGCCTCCATTTCTAAAGGAGAAAGAGGGATTTTCAGGAATCCAGCATGATTTTAAAAGGGTCATGGCACATGATAAACCATTAAACTCGGATCATACTCGCCCACTACTGAATCTGAAACATGTATATTGTGAGGATTGTTTTAATTAGATCCATAGGTATTACCAGAATGTCCCTCGGCTAAATCAAGTTATGGCTCATAATTTTATATTGGAAAGAGAAAACAAGGATCTGAGAGCCAACATCTAACAATTTCCCCCAAGGGATAGAAAAAGGTTCAGGAGGTCAGGGGATATTATTATAAAAAATTCTACCAATTTCAATGCTGTTATCAATTCAGAAATATCTCATGTCACTTATGAAAAGGTTTAATGGGTAAACATTCTTCTTGGAGTTTAGGTTTGGTTTGTTTAGTTATAGCTGAAATTGTTTTATTTTGTTTTATTAGACTAGCTACAAAATCGTAGATTGTATGGATTGTCTTTAATAAGTTTATTAGATTGCTTTTCTAAATTAAATTTCATTTTTCTTCTCATTTGTGAAGGAGATGAATGTGAAAAGGTTGAAATAACAAGTAAATAGTTGGGGATGCTCCAAATTTGCATGTTTCATTTAAAAAAATGGTTTCAAGAATATTTTAATGATGTAACTATTTTGAATGGTTGTCACAACAAACCTATTTTTTTGGTTTATTTTTAGTAAATAATTTATTAAAATGCATATCTCTCTATCTTGTAAGATAGGATAAACATATCATGAATTTAGTTTAAATACTGGTTCTTTCTGAGAGACAAGGGAAATTCTTTTGGACATTATAATGGACTTATCTTTTTGAGAAATATATGAAATACAATTTTCTTTTTGGATTTTTTCCTTATGTAAACTGTAGAATTCAATTATTGTCTTTCATATATTTTATGGGTATGAAAACATATGTTTTATACTAAATTTAGTTTATTCAACACTTATGCATTCATGTCGTGTTTATTTCTTATGAAGTCCATTATTTATTGGTTATCATAATCTTTGTGGCTAATCATATATCTGTACATTTTGAGTTTATGTCGAATGTTAGATTGTCAATTATATCAAGTTGTCGGAGATTGGAGTTAATTTCATCTCCAATTTTTTGAATGATTTAAATTTACATGAGAAAATTATATTTTCCTTTCTGATTATAATAGATTGCTCTCGACATATAAAATTCTTTGAGTTATTTCACGAAATATTGTTATTTTCTTCTTTCCATCGATTTATGCTTGGTAATAGGTTAAGAGGACCTTACATTACACAAAAAGATAAAATATATTAGAGATTTTTGTTTACAATTGATCAAAATTAGGTTAGTTAATTTCCTTTTATTTGTGATATTTATTTTGCGAATGAATAATGATTAAATCATTCAAACCTTAATACTTTGTTCATTACAATTACATCACGTTAAATATTATTCATTCACTTGTTGTTGTTTTCTACTTATAGTAACTGAATGATTTCCTTAGTTCTACATCCTATTTAAACTTTGATTTGTCAATTACATTATCATTTTCATAAGGTTTTATTCAAATCTTATAGTTGCACATACATATTTTATATAATACAATTATATGCTATATATATACATATATATTAATAGATAGTATTATCAATTAAATTTACTCTATAAGATTATATAGTTATATGGTTTTACCTCTCTTACTTACTTTAGTAATTTCAATGGCTAATGGAGCCATAAAACCCGTTAGGGTAGGTTATTGCAAACGACTTGGGTTAAATAGAGAACCCTGGACTGGATCTTCCCTTCTCGTTGATGGTGTGTCACATATGCTCATCAATAAATGGCACTAGAATGAGGGATTGAAATTCATTTATGGAACAAGGAGGTCGCAAGACTCCTCCGAATAATTGTTATCCTGTCATGATGTGTAATCTCTCAAACCCTAGATTTATACCTAATCTAGCCACTACATCATAAACTACACCTGACATTCCTACTGAACCTGTGAAACCAATCCCTCAAGGGTTTGATGTACAATAAATTATCCATAATTCTCTCCAATCAATTTTGAGAACTTGGTGTGCACTATCCCGACTTAGAAAAATTGGTAGACAGTTAAATTAGCCTCTTGATTTTTCCAATCAGCAAGAAGACCCTCAAGTCACTAGTCTTCCTAATGACACATTAGGTGATACTATTACCAATACTTTTGAAACACTAATACAAGGTGTTGGGGGATTTGTTCTTCCTTCATCCCCACTTGGGTATTCCCCGCCCTCTTCAAGAGGGGATTCCTCTGATGAAGATAGTTCTTCATCCGAGAAATCATGAGATTCATTCCGATCAAATCCCATGGCTAATCATAACAATCCCTCAAAAACCTGGCTAGATCAAGTTGACGTGGCAGTGCCTAGACCTCAACATTCATGACCCAAATATCCTAAAAAGTGGTTACCCAAATTTGACCCTGATTTGAAGCAATCAGTTGAAGATCATATCAAGAAATTCATGTTAGTTGTCAGGATTCGAAACGTTGAACATGAATATGTCATGTGCATGATATTCTCTTACACCTTCAAAGGAGGTGCTTCCACTTGGTATTTTGCACAAAAACCCCAAACTATCTCTTCTTGGGACAAGTTAGAGACCTTTTTCTAAGAAATGTTCAATGATGATAAATCTCTAGAAGTTTTGGTAATGGAACCATCCAACATGAAAATGAACCCCAAAGAGAAATTCAAGGATTTCAATAAGAGATTCCTTACGCTTAAAAATAAAATCCCTACAGAATCAATGCCCACTAAAAACTTGATTGTTCCAGACTATACTAAATATTTACATCATAATATAGCTATATGGGTCAAGAGGTATAAGAAAAACACGTTAGTAGAAGACTTTGAGGAGGATATCCATATTGAAAAGGGCATTCTCATTTTAAAGGATAATGTAAATGTGGAAGCTGAATCAACTCCCTCTTCTAAAAAGAAAATAGAAATCCTTACCAGACCTTCCCCAAATAAAAAAGAATAAGAGATTTGAAGGGTTTATAGAAATCCGTTCAAAAGTTATCTAATCAAGTCATAGACTTGAAAAGATCTGTTGAAGAAGCATCTTCAAGTAAAAGAAACTTTAGGCCACATTTTAGGAAACCTTTTCCTCCAAACAAACTAAATACTACCACATAATGATTTAATTTTGAAGGGTTACAATATGATTTACAAGAAATATTAGATGCAAAATGATAGTGTTGTTTCTATACCACGTAAAAACCAAAATGACATAGGTGAAGAAGAAACACCTGATGAGGAAGCCTCATCTCCCCTAGTCTTCGGACATTTTCCTGACAGTATTTTCCAAGCTAATTTTGAAATTTTCTATAAAAATCAACACCCTTATAATACTTGAAGTTAGATGAAAAACACATCCTCACCTAAGACAAGTAAGAACACAGTATCCAAACAGCGCAAACAAGTTGAAAAACATGAAACCCAGTTTCCCTAGATTTAGAATATGATCTTGTTGAAGATATGAAAAAAATAAGGGAAAATATATCGATTTTTGAACTTCTTAAACTCCCTCTTATCCCACAGAAAATGTTGCGAAGTATAGCTGATAATAGTAAAAAGAATGATCCTTTAATTAAAAAATCAGCAAAAAATGTCGTAAATAAAGCAAAAGATGTCGTAAGTAAAAATGCACTTGAAGGTCATGATAAAAGGGACACATTAGATAAGACTGTAGCGAATGAGATAAAATTATTTCAGATACAATAGTAAAAGATCAACAGATTTCTTCTCCCACACCACGAAAAAATGTACCACCGTTCTTGTCAACTTTCGAAATTTTCAACAGAAATGTGCATAATTGTATGGTTGATTATGGGGCCTCATAAAATGTAATTCTTATGTCTTTTTGTCAAAAGATTAATGTTGGATTCAAACCTTATGATCTCAAAATCATTCTGTTAGACATAACTAATGTCATGATTGTTGGTGAACATAAGGATGCATTGATTAGATTGTCATATAACCCAAAAGCTCACTAGGTAATTGATATAGTTTTCATTGATTTTTCGAAAGTGTATGGATTTTTTTTTAGCAGAGACTGGTCCAAACAATTGCACAGTTATTTCTCTACAGTTTGGTCTCATCTGTGGTTACCAGAAAATGACCACCCTAACAAGATCAAAATTAATAGAGAACGTTATTTGAAGTACAATGTTACATATTTAAATGATTCCATTGAGACTTTTAGCGCTGGTGTAAATAAAATTGAAGCTCAAGGAATGAACATCTCTTTTGGGAATTTCATGATTGAAATATCCACTTTTACCAACCCAAAACAACAATCTGAAATATCATCCCATACTCTGGCAAGAATTTTGAAAAATAATGCAAACATTGTTGACAGTGATGAAATCTTGTCTTTATACTTTGATGGATATAAATATAGTTAAGGAGCCAGTGTTGGTTGCATTTTGATCAACCCCGAAGGTAATAAGACATTCATTTCTTGTCGATTAGGATTTGAATGTACTAATAATTCAACAGAATATGAAGCACTCCTGGAAAGACTAAAGAAGGCACTGGATCTTAAGGTGCAAAGCTTGATGGTGTTTTTTCATTATGATATTATAGTTAAGAAGGTAAAAAATGTTATTCATTGTTTATCACCTCATCTCAGAAACTACCAAACCAAGGTATGTAACCTAATACATAAATTTGTTTCTTTTAACATAAGTTACATTCCTAGATCTAGTAGTTTTGAAGTTGATTTATTGGCTAATGTCAGGTCGAAATTATTACCTACTGAAGGTTTTTCTCCTAATGCATTTTCTGTTAAATTGTTGTTCAGACCATCGATCCCTGACAATATTACCAGTTGGAGAGTGTTCGACGATGACCAACAAATCATAAATTTACTGCATATGGAGGACACTTTCCAAGATGTTGTAATTGATTAAAGTACCCACAATGAAAATCTCCATGATTTTTTGGTAATATCTGACCCTCGCTCTGTAGAAATATCATCCGATCTGGTAAACTCTATCCCTAAGTCTATTGTTAGATTAGAATGTTTTTATGACTTACATGACAAGTTTAGGGGATTGGTTAATTGCAAAACAAGCGGTTCCTCGTTACTTTATGAAACTATAAATTTAGGAACACAAGATAATCCTTAGAACATTAACCTAGGCAAAGGATGTTCTCAACAAGAGATATCTATATTCATAAATTTACTTAAAGAATTTAAAGATTTATTTTCTTGGACATACGATTACTTGAAAACCTTTGATCCTAACATAATACAACATGTGATTCCCATGAAACCCCAAACCCAACCATTTCAGCAAAAACTAGGGAAAATGCATCTTAAATTAGAACCCACAGTAAAAAATGAACTAAACAAATTATTAACAACCAAAATAATTATTCCATTTCGGCATACCCAATGGGTATACAAAAAAGTCCTGATTAGAAACAAGAATGGAGAAATTTGACTCAGTGTCGATTTTTGTAACTTAAATTGAGCCTCCAATAAAAAAAAAAATCATGTCCCTCCAATGGAACATATTTTGCAACAAGTATCTGATTCTAAAAGATTGTATTTATTAGATGGTTTCTCAGGGTATAACCAACTGCTTATGTTTCCATATGATCAGTTGAAAACCACTTTCCGCACCCCGTGGGGATCCTATGCCTATCGAAAAATGCCTTTCGGATTTATTAATGCCGGAGCCACTTTTTAGATGGAAATGGATATTGATTTTTGTGGCCTTATTAGCGAGTTATTTTTTTCCTACTTTTATCACTAGTACATATGACCAAATTTTCCATGGTTTTTTATTGCTATTGCCACACTTATCCATCGCAGTTTCCATGAAAGCCAAGATTATTTTTCATCACTATATCCACGAACCATGTGTTCGTGGAAACAACGATGAAATTAGATCTCCACGTGTCATCACCATCAAGATAATTTAACCTTATACATCATCGAAATTATGAGGAAAAATCATGGCAATGTAAAAAAGATTGTGGAAAATTTCAATGCAAATGTGTGGCAATAGCGACAAAAATTTATGCCAAGACAAAACTTACGACGCAGATGTTGTATGTTCGATGCAAAACCATGGCACATTGCGACGAACTTTCATCACTATTGTGACACTTCCTTTAAGTTTAAAAAACTAAAAATTACACTAGATATGGTATTACTATATTACATTGTAATATGGTATGCCATATTACAACGTAATATGGGATTACCATATTACAATGTAATATGATAATCCCATATTACATTGTAATATGGCATTACCATATTGCATTGTAATATGGTAATTCCATATTACAATGTCTCTACTTTCTCAACAAGATGCAAGAATTTCTTTTTAAAAACAACTTAGGATATTGATTTTTCCTGAGTGGGATAGTGACCTTGGCATTCAACAAGATATGAAGTAATTCATTGATGACAAGTGTAGTAGGTGTGTAGGTCCATTAGTGTATGGATATTATCTGCTAAGTGGTAGACTTGAACTTCCTCTTCCAGAATAGATGGATCATATAGATTGATATAATTGACATAAATGCTATTATGGATGTCTAGCAAGGAACAAAAATAGGAATGGAAACCGTTTTCATTAATATATTGAAGAACAAATTATGGATGATAGCAAATAGGCTTGAGTTTTTTATGATGCTACCCCTTAAAACATTGTTTGTCCATATACAACGAAAGTCAGTCACCAATTTGAAACTAGACAAAGCCTTGATGGTGATCCTAGAGGGATTTATAATGAGATAAGGAAGATTGAAGGGAATTAGTAATCAAAGAATGAATGCTAGATAATTTATGAACATATGAGATTCTATACATTTTACCTCGCCTTATAGGAACTTCTATCCATAAGATGTGAATAATAACAAGATGCAAAGAATGAGCAATGAAATAAATTATATAGGGGTAATATGAAGGTATTTGCATTGTACACAAGATACATTTTTGTTGTGAGGGAATCCTCTATCAACTAGGCCTATATATCCGATGACGTACATGTGAAGACCCCTATTTATTGAGAATTAGTGTAAGGTAAAACTACAAGGTGTGCCATGCGGATTAGTGTAATGTTAGGCAAGACAAATGAGAAAGAAATATTGGTAGACAAACATTGCATGTTAAACACACAATTTTGACATGGGGGAACAAGCGAATTTAATCACTTCATAAGAATGATAAAAACTAAACTATGAAATTTAAATAATGAACAAAAAAACAAAATCCTACCTATCATGTAAATGATGCAATGGCTAAATTAGGAGATCAGAGATGAGCAATTTCTAATTACTATATTAATGGAACAATAACTAGAACATGTAAGTAAACCATGAGTGAGTCTAACAATAATAATATCTCAACTATA
>JASDQU010304570.1:0-13713 GCA_032191745.1 Picea mariana
GTCAAAGGTTCTTTGTGCCTTATAGAGATGAAGTAAAAAGGTAAATAAGGTGTACCTTTCGAGAACAAGACAACAAATAGAAAAAGTGGCAACTTTCAAGCACCAAATGATGTTTAGTGCTTCATAAGACCATGAACCTTTTAAAAATAAGTAAGTTCATATAATATTGCAACAAAGTAATTATTTACAACAACAATAAGTATTTTGTAACAACTACAATAATTATGCCTTGAATTTTCTTGAAAAAGAGAAGGAAATATAACTTTAAATTGGCAAAATGATAACTACTTGTCAGAAGCAAAATTGGTAATGTCTATTCAACTTTTAATATCAAATTTTGAGATAAATTTGTTGTTGTTAGATGGTTGTAGCAATCTTTTGCAACAACAAGAAGTTAGTCAATGAGTTAGTCTAGTTTAAAGTTAGTAGAAGTTAGTAATAGTTTCAAAGAAGATAGTTTGAGAGTTGTTTTGATCAATCAATCACTATAGTGGGTAAACTAGTGCCTTATGGGATAATGGAGTCTATAAGTGACAATTTTCTCTTGGAAGAAATGACACAATGATTGTAGTTGCCTAAGGAGAAGAGATGGATGGAAGAGGTATTGGCTCTTCAAGGCCTCAAACATCCAAACCCTAGAGATGAATTTGCTAGAGTGTAAGCAATTTAGGCTCTAGCAAACCTTCCTCTCTTAGGCTATTAAAAGATATTAGAAGCAACAATTGACTAGGTAATAACCACTAAAGTGTTAATATTTTAGGGCTCTAGAGGTTCACCTAGGTCAAGGTCCCCTTAGAAAAGTCTAGCAAATGAAGAGTAAAGAAGTAGCAAGTTAAGTCCTTTACTCCTAGGGTTTGTCAAGCAGGCAATTTCATAATCTTTAACATGAACAAGAAAATTTAACATAAACCATTCAAAGAAAATGAAGAATTGCATATTTATTTACTTCACCAAGAATAATCAAGCCATAAAACTCTAAAATGCCAAGTAACTTCACCAAGAAATGATCCAAGTTGCAAAATTTAGCCTCCAAGAGAAAGTGTGCCTCGAATTTTAGCCAATAACCCCCAAAAAGGGCACAAATTTCAGACCATACTACTTCTGTGATGAGTGATGATGAAAAAATGAGAGAACTTTCTCTCTATTTATACAGTATCAATGACCTTTAATTAAAATTAGGTCATAAAAAGGCCGACCTGGAAAAATTACATCAAAAATCTAGTTTTTACATGAATGAAGGTAATTAAACCCTAAAATCATTTCCAAGGGTGACACCATGCCCTTCTAGGGTGACGTTAGGCCCCTAGTGTGGAACGTTAGGCCTCAAATGCATAATGTTTGGTCTCCAAAGGCCCTGAATGTTGCCACACGTGCCAACTAGCACACAACTTCCCTCATAAATGCAAATTGTGACTGGATGACGTCTAAGGTCAAAATGATGATGTCATGGGCTCTCAAGGGTCAATGTTCAGGTGGAAAGGCAAGACCCCCCTAGTTCTATATCTACCAGAGTGTCTTGGGGGCAACGTCCTTGTTTCTTCCTGGTGCAAGCCTCTAGTGTCTCTCTGCCCCTGGTTGGGGTCACAACATCCATCTATGGGCTTTCAGCCCCATGGAGGTCTGAGCTAATCATTCCCCCATATATACTTGTCCATTGGGAAAATTCCTGCAACAAAAAAATGTATGCCCTCGAGGTTTTCATAAGTCACAAGGATCATAGAAATGTCAATCACATCTAATAATCAAATTACTCAAACGTGTGCATCAAACCCCCTTTACCCAAACAAATGCTCAAAGATGTTATGCAGTTTAACAAGTTAGGTTTGGAGAAGGTCTAAGGATGTCCTATTGGGCTAGTCCTCCTTACATTTGGGGTGTTTTCCATATGAGAGCCAATCTAGGTCACGTAAGTGTGTTTAAGAGGTGACATGGGGAAGTGTTTGGGCATAGGGTGCATTGATAATAGGGAAAGGTAAGCCTTACATGTGGGTGCCTTTGTGGAGGGAGAGCTACACCTTATCATGGATGCCATTGTTTCCTAGCCCATTCAATGCCTTTTATTTTTTAGTTTTATTGTTTTTGGTATTTTTCTTTCATGCTTCAAAGGAAGAGTTGGGGGACACTGTCTTATCTTGGTGACCAGAAGTGACAACATTACCCACAAGCATTTCATGGAGATGAGAAGGTTGGATCGTGATGAGACCCCCTTTCTCTTAGTTATGCCACCAAGAGCCACTACCCTAGTTTGATGACCAGATAGATGGTAGTGTCATACTGCTACATGCCCATGGTCCTAATAGGCCAAATCATGATGAGACCTCCCATCCACCAACTAATACCTTTAGTTTTGATTTATCTTATGGGTTCCCTTTTATTACTGAGAAGCGTTTTACTACTTTTAGGAATCCTTGGGCAAAGCCTCTCAAAGGTTTCATTTTGGATTTTAACTCTTTCTAGCTACTTTTACCCTCTAGGCCTTTAGCCCCTTCTTTCCACAAGGCAAGATACAACCCTTTCTAGTGTTGAAAACCCAATGCCAAAACCAAGGTGGGGGAAAATGAGAGGAGTAAGGATGGAAAGTCTTAAGTATGGAGGGAATGGACGATGACCTTTCTCAGACCCATCCAGTGGAAACCCATCGTAAAGGGAGATAAACTTACTAGGGAATCATGACACGCTTCCAGGTATGAAAGAGTTAAAGAACATAATTTCCAAGAAAACATTATGAAATGAAGGAGAATTCAGTGCAACATATTCAAGTGCTTCAATAATCAGAGTGACATATATCATGATACCTGGACTCATTACCTCTTAGAGCCAAACTTATTGTTGCTTCAGGACCAGGCTGGTGGGATGGATACTGCTGTTGCTGATAGATGGGCTAAACTGAAGAAAAGTTGGGCCCTCTAGGGCCATTCTCAAGTCATCCGACTCTCAACACTCCATGTCTATAAACTATGGGCCTCAAGACATGATATCCTTAGTTATCTGTAGGATAGGGGATAACATATGGCTCCAACTTAGGAACATGTGCTCACTGTAGAGCGCATGATAACCTCAACATATCTGGTATGACTTGTATCAGCTATATCTCAACAAAATGCATCAGTAATATTCAGGGTGGTGATATCACCCCTCTCTCATATATGATATAATAAAATGAATATAAGCATGCATATATACATAAATAGAAAAATACAATGATGAAAATGAAACTACACTATACTAGCATGATATGCAGATGGTATATACAATGGATGCAAATGCCTAACTTACCTCTTCTTACTTGTTGGTCAAATGCCATGTGTAGAGTCAAATAACAAGTGAAACCATCCTAGCAATATCTCATAATACCTACCTATTTTCTTCATCATAAACCAAAACTATGATAAGTCAAGCACAAAAATAACATGAGTAGATCATGGAGGTGGGAGGGAGGGATAAAATAACGCTAAGTCACACTTCCAGGAAAGTGCTCAATTCATATTAGAAAGGGATCGTGAAAAATGAAAGGCTCAAAACACTGACTCAAAGAGTCTGAAGGTTGGCTACCTTGGACTTCTTCACATCCTAAGGTCTGGGAAGGGACTAGTAAGAACCTAGAGGGTGATTGACAATTTCTTAATGGAAGGTTGAAAGAATGAGATAATAAACTTCTTCTTAAGTTATTCAACCTACCCTTCAATTATAAAAGTAGGCTTTTCCCCAGATAAAAATCAAAACAAGGGACATGTTTCCAAACTACACCCTTAGTGACACAGCGAGGTAAAGTAATCAAAGGGGGCTGGAGAACCTTGTCACAAGTACCCTTCTTTGGGAAAGCAACGTCCTCACCTATATCAATATCTGACCACAATGGTGGTTGATAATATTCTTCATAGAATAAATCCAAGTGCTCAAAGGAATATTCAATGAAATCTTCAGGGTATGACCAAAAATCATCAAGAGAATATTGCACCGGGTCATCCTTGGACGCTTGGAAAACTTTTGTAATTATATTATCATATTATTGCCAAATGTCAAAATTATTAGGAAGATCATATGTGATCCGGATTTTATGAGCAGAATGAAATGAATACAAATTATTATCAAAAGATGCTTAACACAAAATAACAGATATACAATAAAACTGATTTCTATTCAATAAGGAAATAGGCTGAAACTGTTAGTGGAAAACAAGCTTGCTAGAATTGTGGCAACTTATCTCTGAGAAGAGATGTGACGGCTGTGCTTATTCGCCAGAAGATTATTAAAATGAGGATCTAAAGGATTTTTCACAATAAATAGGAATTTTAAAAACCCTAGACATCCAAAAACCCAACCCTAGGAGATGAAGCGCCAAATGTCATGTGGGCCCCATTTGGGTAAGTTAGTACATCAACTTCCCGGGGTCGTAACTTTTGCATACGATATTTGTTTTAGGCACATGATAGCCTGTTGGAAAGGTATATCCAAGGAATACACATATTTCCTGTGGCAATCCCTACCCATTCTGATTGTGGAGAGCCATAAAAACGTTGCTTAGGTCCTCAAAATGGCCCTGGAAATCAGGGACCCGAAAACTAGGAAAAAACTGTCGAACTGGAAAACTACCAAAATGAGCCAATTGGAATAGGTGGGAGGCCACCGACATCCATATAGATCAATCCTCCCCTATTAGGAATCAATTTTCTCCATTTCATTGAGTTCCACCAATAGATGAGGAAATTTCTGCTGAATTTGGCCCCGAGTGAGCCACTTGCCTTGGTGCAAGAGTTGCCCTGCTTTGACAACTAGATAAAGATGGATCCTTTGTTGGTGAGTGCCCTTGACCTATTTTTTCACAATATGATCAATGAATGTTTGTTGTATGAAATCAGGGTTGAGCTCTGTTGGTTTCAGTTGTTCTTTTATCTCTGAGGTGTCCAATAATGGTGGTAAATAAGGTCGAAGGAGATCCACGTTGAACATTAGGTGCAGACCAAGGAAAGGAGGAATGTTGAGCTTAAAAGAATTATCACACACGGCCTTGGAGATGGTGTATGATCCATAATGGAGTGGGATAAGCTTTCGATGGGGATCGATAAGGTGTTCTTTCTGCAAATTCAACCAAACTTTGTTGCCCACCTGAAACTTATGTGGCACCCTGTGTTGATCATGGCGCTACTTGTACTTGTCATTGGACTTCTGTGGGATATCTTGAACCTATTGACAAATGTGATAGATCTTCTCAATGAACCAGGTGGCTTTGTCAGCTTCAATTGGACCATGAGATGAATCGGTCGATATGACCACAAGGGGTAGTGCAACATCTATGGGACCCAATGGCTGGAATCCCAACCCCACCTGAAAGATGTTGTGGCCAGTTGAGCTATGCAAGGCTCGGTTGTAGATATGTTGTACATAGGGAAGACTCTCATCCCATGTACGAGGGTGCTTGGAATTATACATGCATAGGATATGCACGATCATTCGATTTACAACCTCGGTTTGGCCATCTGTCTGGGGGTGGAAGGTTGTGGATTTGTTGAGCTTGGTGTCCAGCAGTGACCAGAAGCTCGACCAGAATGTGTTGAGAAATCGATTGTCCCGATCTAAGACAATGGTTTGTGAGATTCCAAAATGTACCCAGACTCATTCAAAGAAGATCTTGGTAGTGGCCTTAGTTGTGATGTTCTTCTTGGAGGTGGCAAGAATCGCCATCTTAGAAAATCGATCAACAACCACAAAAACACAATCATTTCCCCACTTGGTGGATGAGAGGCCCAACATGCAGTCCATGGAGATGGATTCCAGTGTCATGTCAGGAGTAGGCAGAGGAGTGTACAGGCCATGTTTCTTAGTGGTCGGTTTGGCAATAATGTAGGTAGTGCAGGACCTTATATACTTGTTGACGTCCTTCCGAAGTTTCGACCAGTAGAAATGTTTCTGCAAGATTTCCACTGTCTTTTCTACATTGAAGTTTCCTACCACTCAACTGTAGTGGGATTCCCAGATCAACTTCGCTCGCTTGCTTGATGGAATGTAGATATGGAACAGATGGCACAACAACCCATCCTAAAGATGGAAATTATCGACAACTGTGTTTGCACCCAACATTTGGTAGGTGGTGGTGAAGTCTGCGTCTGTCTCATATAGTTGGGGCCATCGAGAGTTCTCATGGTCGCAAGAGTCTAGCACCGTGGTGAGTGTCACGACTGGTGGTCTGTTGAGGCAATCAATGACATGATTTGTGTTTCTTGTTTTATACTTGATGTTGAGGCGGAATTGCTGCAAGTATGTGGACCACTTATGATGGCAGTCATTCTGCAATTTTCCTTGTGTCTGCATGAACTGCAGTGGATTTTAATCAGTGTGGATGAATGTCTCATTCCCAAGAATGTAATGTCTCCATTGGCAACAAGCTTGCAAAATGGAGTACATTTATTTGTCATAAGTAGGGTACTTAAGTACAACATATCATAGTATCTCACTATGATAGGTCACGGGGTGGTCGTGCTAAGTGAGAATGACACCCACAACATAGTCTGAAGCATATGTTTCTATCTCACAGGGTTGTTGTAGGTCTGGTAGTGAAAGTACTGGGGCTGAGCACAAGTGTTGCTTCAAATTATCGAACGCTTATTGTTGGGACTGGCCCCACTCAAATTTATCCTTACCACCACCCCTGGTTACTTGGTTGAGGGCCCATGCATTATGGGAGAATCCCAACACGAACTTGTGGTAGAAATTGGAAAGGCCCAAATAGATCTGAAGCTCAGTGAGTGTGGTTTGGGATGGCAAGTCATGGATGACTTGGATCTTGGCTGGATCCACATGTACACCATGTTTATCAACAATGTAGCCTAGGTAATGGACCATGTCCATGAATAAGAATCATTTTTCCAAGTTGGTGTATAGCTTGTGCTACTATAGGGTGTGCACAATTTGTTGAGTATACTGCAAGTGTTCTTCCCAAGTCTTGTTTTAAATGAGAATGTCATCCAGATACACCACTACAAAATTATTGGTGAATGGTCGCAGGATATCATCCATCATCCTCATGAAAGTGGATGGAGAATTTGTCAAGTCAAAGGGCATTACCAACCATTCAATAGGAACTTCCTTTGACTTGAAGGAGGTCTTCAATATATATGTTTGTTCTATTGAGACCTGGTGGTAGCCATACCTCAGATCAATCTTACTGAAGTATTTAGCCCCCATGAGCTGATCAAGGAGGTCGTCGATTTGGGTAATTGGGTTCCATTTTCTGACTGTGATTTTATTCAGAGCCTCGTAATCAACGTAGAGTCATCAGGTTCCATTTATCTTATGTACCAACGTTATTTGGCTCATGCATGGTGATGACCTGGGATGGATGTGCCCCTTGTGGAGAATTTCTTGGATCTGCCACTTGATCTCCCCATTCTCTAACAGAGAGTAGCGGTAGACTATCCCATTGGGAAGCGATGTGTTAGGGATCAGATCGATGTAGTGTTTGACCTGACAGTTCATAGGTACCCCGGTAGGTGAGGATAAGATATATGAGTATGCTTCCAAAACCTTATCCACTTGCTTATGTTGTGTGGAGAGTTCGGTCGCAGAGACCCTGGATGTGGTTGCGATCTTTTCCTTATTCTGAGAGAGAATCACGAAGAAGAAAAACTTCCTTGTTTGAGAGATGACCTTCCTTAATTGCTTGGAAAAGATCAAGAAAATAACACTAGGTGGGACTGCCTCCGGTATCCTACACAATTTCTTTTTCAAAGTAATAATAACACTATTAGGCCTAGACTCATATACATCATTGAATTTCCATAAATATGGTTGTCCCAAAAGAACATTACAAACTTCGAGAGGGGAAACATCACATAATACCTCGTCTTTGAAGGGCTTGATGTCATATGACATGCGTCATTGTTGGTTGACACAAATGTCTCTTCCTTGACATAGTCATTCGATGGTGTAGGGTTGTGGATGCGGCATTGTCAGCAGGGCAAGTCGCTTGACAACCTCTGTTGAGATGAGGTTCTTCTGGATATTTCTATCAATGATGAAATGGAGTTGGGTACCATTCACCCACATCTGTGAATGAAAAAGGCGCCTGCCTTCCTCTGGCTTGTTTGGTTCACCAGGATGGAGCTTGGTGGTAGAAATGGTAGCATTGGGTTCTACATCAATGATCAATCTCCCCCTTTCTAGTTCTGACTCAGAGTTGGTACCCGCATCTAATTCAGAGGCTTTCACCTTAGCCACCAACGACTACTTTGAGCGACAATGAATAGTGTTATGCTAGGGGTTTTTATGGAAGTCACACCACTTCTCGATATCTTTCTTTGTCTTTCTGGTGTCCTCCTTTGCTTACAACCCGGGCTGGTTTTCATGAGGTGGTTTGTCTTTTCTCTGTCCTTTGTTCTGTGGGTTGGGGACGCCCTTTCCTGGCTTTTGCTGTGAGAGGTTCCCAGGCCCAAATTGTCGCATCTTTTGTTTGAGCTTCTGCTCGATTTTAACGGTATATCAATAGGCCACACCGAAGGCTTAGATGTCCAGAAACTCCATTTCGGCCTAGATGTATCTATGCATACCGTCGCGACACTTGAGCACTAGATATCACTCAAAATATTTGATACCCAACTTGGTGCTCAAGGTATGGAATATATTTTTGAACTTGGTCACTGCTTGGTCTCTTTCCTTCCGTAGTGTGGTCCATTTTGTATACAGGTCCTCATAACTTCCAACAGGGTATTATTATTCCTTAATAACATCCCTAAATGACTTCCAGGTGACTGCAACTGTAAATAATGAGGGTTTTTTCCTTCTACTCACGGAAAGTTTCCCACCAATATTTGACATGGGGAACAACTTTGAGGAGTGAAAAAGTAATATTTTCTCTATTCGAAAAGTTATGGATAGAGAAATACTCTTCTAGCAGAGTCAACCATTTGTCTACATCATCTGCGTCTATCTGACCTTCAAATATAGGAACATTGAAGTTGATTTGTACCTTGAAGGGGGAAACGCCTCCATTTGAGGAAGATGTGTCGCTTGTTGGTAGTCACTGAAGGATTTGCCCAAAACTATCCATCATCTCTTTCCTATGTTGCTTGAGGGCTTCCTCGAGCAAAATTTTGAAGGGATATCCTATCCCGTCGTCTTTCTTTTCTCCCTCCATGAGAGGTCGCTTGGGTGTGAGAGAGATTTTTTCCTCAAGAGAAACAAGTTCGAGACCCAATTCTTTGTACCTTGACCTCATTGGGGACATGCATTAAGAACGATAAGGAGCAAACCACTTTGATACAACTGATCCAGATTTCATGAGAAAAATAAAATGAATACATATTATTATCAAAATATGCTTCACACAGAATAATAGATATACAATAAAATTGGTTTCTATTCAATAAAGAAATAAGTTGAAACTGTAAAATGCAGCGAAAAATAGGCTTGCTAGAATGGTGGTGGCTTATCTCTGAGAAGAGATGTGATGGTTGCGCTCATTCGCCAGAATATGATTACAATGAGGCTCTCAAGGCCTTTTTACAATAAATAGGAATGTAAAAAACCCTAGACATCCAAAAACCTAACCCTAGGAGATGAAGTGCCAGAAGTCATGTGGGCCTCGTTTGGGTAAGTTAGTACATCAACTTCCCATGGTTGTAACTTTTGCATACGATCTCTTTTTTAGGCGCACGATATCCCGTTGGAAAGGTGTATCCGAGGAATACTCATGTTTCCTATGGCAAGTTCTACACATATTGACTGTGGCAAGATCTACATTTATTGACTGTGGCGAGCCCTAAAAACGTTGTTTAGGGCCTCAAAATGGCCCTGGAAGTCAGGGACCTGAAAACTAGGAAAAAATTGTCGAACTGGAAAATTGCCAAAATGAGCTAGTTGGAATAGGTGGGAGGCCACCGACATCCATGTGGATCAATATGATTGATGTAAAGACAACATTCAAAGATATCCTTCCATATCATAAATGGGATCCTCATCTGAACCAATCACATCCCACTTACATCTTCCAACATGTATGAAATCATCAAAATTATCAACCATGTCACTACCTTTGTCATAACATGAAGGATTCAAAGCATCCAAGGGATTCTCTAATACATCTTACTCTCCATATCATAAAATAAAGCATCATCAAAGTTTTGGAAAGGGAAATAACTTATTGTGTTTACTTCCTACTGTGCAGGAGCATCAATGGCTTGGATGACTTCATCAAATGGAAGAGGGTTCAATAAATCATACCTAAGACACTTCTCTTTAATCATCTTTTCTCCTTCATTAGAAAATGAAGGGCCTATATATTCCAAGGGTTCCTTTACTTCTTCACCCTTTGAATAATAGAACAAAGTTTCAACAAAAACCTGGAAGGGAAAATGACTAACCTCATCCTCTTCTTTTTTTGCAGGAGGAATAGGATCTCAGATGGATTCATCAAAGGGGGGGGCACACATTAATAATTCATCTTCATGTTTAATATCTTCAGGCTCTCACTCTTTAACCAGCTCTTCATTATCCTCGGTAGAAGTAGGAGTAAATTCTTGTTCTTCTGTATGGGATTGGAAACCTTCATTAGGATCCTTCTCCTCAACCTCTTGTTGGTCAATGACTTGTTCCCTTCTTTCCTACAATTTACTAAAAAAAATTTCAAGGGAAACAAATCTTTCTAGATTAAGAGTATCTGGGGTATCTTTAGTGTCATCAATTTTAGTTTCTGGAGTAAAAAGGTATTCTCGCTTGAACAAGGAGATATTTTCCTTGATTTGTATAGACATGTAATAAGCTTCTTGGATTGACCTGGGCCCTCTTTTACTAAGAATAAACCCTAAATGAACTAAGAGTGCATTGGTATAGAGGTAAGCGAGGTACATGTCTTCAGGGTGATGGCTTCTAGGAATTTGGTGTAGCAAATTCTCAAACCTAGTATGGAATTCCTTGACAGTCTGGTTCTGATTTTGTTTCATATATTCGACTGCTTTTATAAACATGTGGATATATTCTATTTTAATATTCCATATTTTGAAAAAGGTTTCTTCTAATTGGTCCATAGATGTAATTCTTGCATCAGGGAGACTACCATACCATTTCCTAGCATTTCCATGAAGAGTTTCATCACCAAATCTTTAGCATCATCATTGATAGGGTGGAGTTGAAAGAAAGCCCAAAAATTATCCATGTGATCTTCGGCTATAACCCCATCATTACCAGTGAATCTAGGGAGCCACTTTTCATACCTCAGAGGCATTTGTCGACGGTACCCCATAATTGTATTCATATCTAAGAGTTTAAAATTACATGGGTCCCAATGTTTTCTTTATCATCAATGGAGTCGCTAGATAATCCTTCTAAGGATCATCAAATGGAAAAGAGGGAATCACCCTTAGTGAAGTCTCCAGGTAAGCTTTGTGAAGTAAAGGCTTACTGAAAAAAGTGTCCTTCGAGGAAAATTGACTTGATGTTCCCTGGAAATGGTGCCAAACTTTTATTGCACAATCTGTACTTTCCCAAATCCCAAGGAAAGTGGATACAAGATTGGCGTAAACAGGAGTGACCTTTCACTGTCACCTTAATAGGAAACCCCTTTCTATTTAGGAGTACTTCATAGTACCCCAGGGGAGACGTCCCCAGTGACCTGAGGGTTTGAGAAGGCTAAGATAAAAGGTACAATAAATCCCCCCCCCCCGCTCTCACAGGTCAGTCAAGTCAAAGGTTCTTTGTGTCTTATAGATATGAAGAAAAAAGGTAAATAAGGTGTACCTGCCTAGAACAAGACAACAAACAGAATAAGTGGCATCTTCCAAGTACCAAATGATGTTTAGTGCTTCATAAGACCATGAACTTTTTAAAAATAAGTAAGTTGATATAAGATTGCAGCAAAGTAATTATTTACAACAACAATAAGTATTTTGTAACAGATAGAATAATTATGCCTTGAATTTTCTTGAAAAAGACAAGGAAATATAGCTTTAAATCGACAAAATGATAACTACTTGTTAGAAGCAAAATTGGCAATGTCTAATCAACTTTTAATATCAATTTTTGAGATAAATTTGTTGTTGGTAGATGGGTGTAGCTATCTTATGCAACAAAAACAAGTTAGTCAATGTGTTAGTCTAGTTTAAGGTTAGTAGAAGTTAGTAATGGTTTCAAGAAAGATAGTTTGAGAGTTGTTTTGATCAATCAATCACTATAGTGGGTAAATTAGTGCCTTATGGGATAATGGAGTCTATAAGTGACGGTTTTCTCTTGGAAGAAATGACACATTGATTTTAGTTGCCTAAGGAGAATATATGGATGGAAGAGGTGTTGTCTCTTCAAGGTCCCAAACATCTAAACCATAAAGATGAATTTGCTAGAGTGTAAGCAATTTTAGGCTCTATCAAACCTTCCTCCCTTAGGCTATTAAAATATATTAGAAGCAACAATTAACTACATAATAACCACTAAAGTGATAATGTTTTAAGGCTCTAGAGGTTCACCTAGGTCAAGGTCCCCTTAGAAAAGTCTATAAAATGAAGAGTAAAGAAGTAGCAAGTTAAGTCCTTTACTCCTAGGATTTTTCAAGCAAGCAATTTCATAATATTTAACATGAACAAGAAAATTTACCATAAACCATTCAAATAAAATGAAGAATTGCAGATTTACTTACTTCACCAAGAATAATCAAGCCATAAAACCCTAGAATGCCAAGTAACTTCACCAAGAAATGATCCAAGTTGCAAAATTTAGCCTCCAAGAGAAAGTGCGCCTAGAATTTCAGCCAATAACCCCAAAAAAGGGCGCAAATTTCAGACCACACTACTTGTGTGATGAGTGATGATGAAAAAATGAGAGAACTTTCTACCTCTATCTATACAATATCAATGACCTTTAATTAAAATTAGGTCATAAAAAGGCTGACCTGGCCAAATTACATCAAAAAACTAGTTTTTACATAAATGAACATAATTAAACCGTAAAATCATTTCCAACGGTGATGTCATGCCCTTCTAGGGTGACATTAAGCCCCTAGTGTGAAACGTTAGGCCTCAAATGTAGAACGGTTGGCCTCCATAGGCCTTGAATGTTGCCACACATTCCAACTAGCACACAACTACCCTCATAAATGCAAACCCTGATTGGATGATGTCTAGGGTCAAAATGATGATGTCATCGGATCTCAAGGGTCAATGTCCAAGTGGAAAGGAAAGACCTCCCTAGGTCTAGGTCTTCCAGAGTGTCTTGGGGGAAACATCCTTCTTTCTTCTTGGTGCAAGCCTCTGGTGTCTCTCTACCCCTGGTTGGGGTCACAACATCCATATGTGGTCTTTCATCCCCATGGAGGTCTAAGCTAATCATTCCCACATATGTACCTGTCCACCAGGAAAAGTCCTGCAACAAAAACAAGTATGCCCTCCAGGGGTTCATAATTCATAGGGATCATAGCAATGTCAATAACATCTAATAATCAAATTACCCAAACATGTGCATCAAATCCCCTTTACCCAGACAAATGCTCAAAGATGTTGTGCAGATTAACAAGTCAAGTTTGGAGAAGGTCTCCAGTTGTTATGTTGGGATAATCCTCCATAAGTTTTAAGTGTTTCCCAGATGAGAGCCAATATAGGTCATGTAAGTGTGTGTGTGAGGTGACATGGGGAAGTGTTTGGGCATAGGGTGTAGTGATAATAGGGAAATGTATGTCTTACATGTGGGTGCCTTTGTAGAGGGAGAGTTGCACCTTATCATGGATGGCATTGTTTC
>JASDQU010304573.1:0-13742 GCA_032191745.1 Picea mariana
CATATAGACAATGTTCACAGAAATCAAAATCCAGAGAGCAGTTAGACATACCTTCAACCATACCTTTACCGTGTAGTAGTCGAAGACCCTTCTCTCTGATATTCCCCAGTCTTTGATGCCACAGCATAACCTTTTCTCCAAAGACTATAGGAGTTCTTTCTTCTTTGAATCCAATATCAGGAATAATGGAACTATTACACCCATCACTAATGGTGCTTCCTTCCAGCTTAGACAGAGTTCCTAACTGAACTCCCTTTAGCAACATCATTTCTCCTCGAACCATCCTGTAGGTTTCCGTTTCAAATATTGTTTTTACCCCTGCATCGTCCATTTTGCTTTCAGAAATCAAATTTTTGGCCAAACCTGGGATGTGCAGAACAACAAGCAGTGTTCTAATCCTTCCATCTATGAGCCTCAACTTGACTTTTCCTCGTCCTATGATTCTGGTTGTCAAATCATTACCTAAGAAAACATTACCTCCATCATACCTTTAATATTTGTAGAACCACTCTCTGTGAGGAGTCATATGAAAGGATGCACCATAGTCAACCAACCATGCCTCATGATCTCCATGTGTGCTTGAAGAGGCCAAGTACACATCCCCTCCTTCTTCCTTGGAGGTCTTTTCTTCTGTAGAAGGAGATTCTTCATATCCCTTCTTTTTCTCAACTTTGGATCTACATTACTTCTTGTAGTGCCCTTCTTTTCCACATCTCCAACATATCCTTACAAAATTTCCAGGAGATTTAGATCTACCCTTAGACTTAAATATCCCACTTGAGAAATTAGATATATTTCTTTCTTGGGAACGTCCTCTTGCAAATAATGTGTTTTTTTTATGTCCTTCCATATTCTTTCATCTCATCTCCTTGGACAACAAATATGAGACCACTTCATCAAACTTCAAGGAAGTTGTATTACTACCTATGGCCACAACTAGACTATCCCATGAGTCTGGTAAAGAACACAGTAAACTAATACATTTATCTTCATCTAAAATTTTAATCTCAACAGATAATAATTGACTTATCACAGTATTGAAAGCATTCAAATGCTCTACCACCGAGTCTCCATATCTCATCCTCAAGTTATACAGCTTATTTCTCAAGAATAGTTTATTCACTAGGGAATTAGACTAATACAACTTCCCAAATGTTTCCCATAAATCCTAGGTTGTAGCTTCCTTGGACACATTCAGTAATACTAAATCAGAGAGAGATAGTTGGATTGTGCTCTTTGCCTTCCGATCCAACTTTTTCTAGTCATCTGTTGAAGTTCCTATAGATGTAGTACCTGGATCCACCATGATCCATTGATCTCTTTCCACCAATAGATCTTCCATCTTGAGCTTCCACAACTCAAAACTTTTCCCATTAAACTTCTTGATCTCCATCTTTGAATTGCTTGTCATTTCTTTTCACCTGAAAAAATAAATACCACAGATCTCCCACTATAACAAGGCTTATCACAATCCTGAGCCAAAACCTTGACCACAAAGGCGTCCCCCTGAAGCCAACAAAGCTTTGACACCAAATGTAGATTCTAAAATTGTACAATATTTACTACAAATAGATTTTCAGTAAAAGAACAGAAAAGATACAATGGAAGATACAAACATTACACAGAGATTTTTCCCCTGGAAACCCAAACTAGGAAAACTAGCATATTCTATATCCATTCATAGTACTATATTTTTTACAATATGATATACATATAGGAGCCAGTGGCATCCAAAAACCTAACCCAATGACTTGGATTAGTCCAAAACCCTAATTCCTTAACCAGAAATAGAAAACCATCGGCAAAGAAACCATGTTCCCAAAAACCACCTAAAAAATGTGATGTTTTTCCGAGGCAGAAAAATATGTAGAAAAAAATTTCTCGAGGGCACTGCCCCTGCACCCCCCTCTAACCCATGCAAAGAATATAACACATACCCAACAACAGGGTCATAAAATAGGTGATAAAACCTACTATGTTGGTAACAGAAAATCTACTCACATCTGGCAGAATGTCTATTGCAAGCATAGGTGAGTGAAATGTTGATGCAGGTTGTTAATCCACTTCTCCTTTGTCTGCTCTAATAACATCTTCTAGTTGATGGCAAGAAATAGCCTCATGTATATCAATGGATGGCTCTTTATCTTTATCATGTTTCTCTTGGTAAAAGCTTCCACTTTCATTAGAAGGTTGGATGATAATGCCTTTTTCTTCAAAAAACACCTCGGCATCTTCATCACTATCTCCATAATGATCAAATAAAGGAGGAGCCTTGAATGAACTACCAAGAGGTATCTTCTACCCAACATGAAAAAATTGTTCTTCATTATTAAACACAGGTTGCCCAGGAAGCAATATCTTATCATCATCATATGAGTCAAAAATAGGTTTCTCATATCTGGGCTTTTTAGAGACTGGGCTACAAAGAATATCAACTTCCATAATAGACTCAATTTCTACACTTTCGTTATTGAGACAGTAAACACAATTTCCATCTGATGTAGATGAACAGGGAAGAGAAAGAGTTGATTCCTCATCTAAGGAATATTCATCATTCTCACATCCTTCATAAGAATCAGCTATATCTTGAACATAATCTTTATACTCCTCACAACAGCTATGATAAATTAACTCAAAGGAATAAAACTATTGATAATGAATATTGAAAGCTATGAAATTGTTCCAGGGAGGAGATGCTAGCAAGGGGAAAGGATCGATTCCACTCATGAGCATATCCCTCTAATGAGTACATGAACATCTTCATTAATACATCCTTGTGATGTATTCCCCACTGATGCATGAGTTCATGAAACTCAAGCAGATGCTTTGCAGGGCGATCATCTCTATGTTCTCTAAATCTGGTCAAAAAATCACCCCACTCATCCATAGTAGGAACAACATTTGGAAAATTAGGAACAGAAGATAAATTAAAAGGAGCAAACCTCCGAGCCAAAATGGATTCCATATGAAAATATGACTTCTTAAAACTGTGGAGTCGCCACTGGATTCTTTAATCATGGAGTCACCAAGTGAATGATGTGCAGTCTAAATGTGTCTGGTCTTTGTTCACCATCAAATATCATATATGATCGTTGTCATTCTCCCAAGGAAGATATCTTCACTTACGTCCTCGACAATGACCCCATGAATGTTAGCACTGAGAGTCACCCTCAGACTATAAGAGGATAAGCCTAGTACCCATTAAAATAAAAGTAAAAGGATTAAAATGATTTGAGTAGGTGGATCAGTGAGACTGCAGGGAGAGGAAAAGATAGTAGAAATAACTGCAGATCAATTCAGGACCATTGGGCTATGGAGTCATAAGTATTGTGAATAAGGAAGGCATTTAAACCACCTATCAGACAAAAGTATTTATGTGGTGATGAGGAGAAAGAAGATAGAAAATTTCTTAGTGATGAACCATGAAAAATGGGAAAGATAACAGCATATCCTCTACCACCTCAAGAATCCATAGATCAGATAGATGCTACATCCAGACAAGAAGAAAAAAGAAAATGTTTGTTGAACCATGAAAGATGGGCAAGATAGTAATAGATCCTCCATCGCCTCAGGGATCCATAAATCAGAGAGATTACATTCATACAAGAAGGAAAATAGAAGGGTTTGAGTGATGAATGATGAACATGGGAAAGATAACAGCAGATCCTCCACCACCTCAGGAATCCATGAATCACAGCTACTACATTCAGACAATAAGGAAAACATGAAATATCTGATGAACCATGAAATATGGGCATGATAGCAACAGATCCTCCATCGCCTCAAGGATCCATAAATCAGAGAAATTACATTTAGACAGGAAGGAAAACAGAAATAGCATATCAACTAAGAAGATGGTCTGATAAAAATGCTTCAAATTAATCTTCAATAACATATATTTACAATCCAATCCCTCAGGCATACAAACTAAAAAATTACAGAGCCCTGCTCCTAAAATTCACTCGGCTCCCCATCCTCTGAAGAACACCCCCTTTTACAAAATTTAAATTGATCTATTTATATCAGATCAATCCACAACTACCAAGAGTGTGATCTAGTCATTCCATTCAAAGCCTTTCATCGACACCTTCTTATGTAATATTGTGTGTGTGTCCTCCCGTCAGACACAAACTCAGCTCAGCATGGGCCTGCAAGAAAAAACGTCCATCATGGTACCTCTGGATGCCAGTTCTATCTCCACGGCCAGACCCTCCACGCCTTCTATTTATGGAGTGAGTCAAGGTTTCAACCACCACTCCTTTTTAATTAACTGATCTCTCATAGGGATTGGTATGAGGCTTAACGCCTAGGGAGCTACCACGTGATGCTCTAGGATTTGTCGTTATATAAGCATGTGATTGTGGGGTCGTCAAAGGCAGTTTGGATTCACACCACTTTTGAGCCCGCAATTCACCACCAACTACCATGTACCTCCATTGTTATACCATGGTTTCAATTGCAGGACTGCTCAAGAATTTTATCGTTCGAGCATGTTTTGTGTCCGCAATGAAGTGTGGTCGTCAATCTGGTCATGATCTATGATCTAGGAAAGCCCCGCTTTTTTTTCCACACGTCGCTCTTGGATGGACTCTACTTCCTACTGTGGACAACAACGACTCACAACTACTTTGGAAGTTCAAGCTTTGGGCATTTTCAATGCATAGCTCTTACAATCCTCCGAAGTGTCGAATTTCTGAAGTGTGAGATTTGATGACATGTGGCCTCTTGTTTTGGACAGCCGAGATTTGCTTTGGGAGTTTGGGCTTCGGCCCTTTTTCTCCTGCTTGCTCGCATAATCCTCCGAAGTGAAAAAATCCCAAAGTGTGAGATTTGGTGACATGTGGCCTCTTGATTTGGACTACCGACATTTACTTCAGGAGTTCAGGCTTCGGGCATTCGGGAGTCCGAGCTTCAAGCCTTCGGGAGTCCTTTACTCACTCAACTTCTTCTTTCTTTCTCTCAAAGTAAAAGATCGCCTGACATGTGTCCCCTACTGAAAGATCAATGGATATTAGCGATTGCGGGCTCACAACTAGTAGATACTTTAATTTCCTTTCTGATCCTTGCAATGTGAAGATGATTGTTCATAGAAAGATTGATATGCACCATTGATCTATTGATCTAGCAAGATCAACAATCCTAGGCGATTGTGTCCTTACAACTTGTAGAAACTTTAATTTTCATCCTGGTCCCCGCAATGACTCCCCACCATCGATTTCTCTCTGATAAGATCTGACGGTCGTGACTTAATATTATTGATCTGATGGTTGTTCTTTCTCTTGCTTAGATCCTACATATGAAAATCAAATCCATTCTCCTGTCAGTATTTCGAACCCGAAATGGGTTTCTTTTGAATGTTGTGTTTGGACGCTTCTGTGCAGACCATGGACTTGGTCATCCTGTGACATTTTGTCAGCTATATATGATAACTACTGGTATGGAATGATTAATCTAAGGGAGCCATATATCTATTTGATGGATCTTATATACTGTCTGTATGGAGAAAAGGATTGCTCCAGGTTTTCGGAAGGATGGATGCCTTTGGCATACACAGTTGCAATCGTCGAGAGTAGCTTCAACTAGGGAGAGATAATCTCTAAACAATTTAGCATCTGTGTATAGCAGGCTCAGATGCCAAAGGAAGGAGAGGCACCAACTTTCTACATGGCCCCATACCTGCTCGATGTCATGTGTGCAAGGAATGTCTTCGTCAGCATGAATCTGAGCTGGCATTTTGTAGATCTCTCGGTCCACGTCTACGTCAGTGTGCTATGGGAGAACATGTACAAGAAATCTTACACACTCATTTGTGATGAATTCATCGCCTACATTTATTTTATTCTTTTTAAGAAGCAATTACCAAGGCTATCGGCAATAGCCAAGGTAGGCCATTGGTACTTGGACAAGTGCTCAACCCACATCAGGGTGTTTGGGGCCATTGGAGCACCACATCTCCTACCATCTCATGTCCTAGACCGGCTCGTCATAGGAGAAATATTTTATCAAACCATCCTGCAGGGATATAATGCCACATTGGTCAAAGACAAGAAACAATCTTTCATACCCTATGGTTTTCATGTGGGGTTCTATCTGGTAAAGGATATTTCTCAAGCCAAAAAATAATGGTTGAGCCAACTTGAATTTAGGTTCCCGACAGGCCGATTCTGGAAGCACGAACCTAAATGCCTGGTCCTCCAACATGCTTCGAAAGTATCATCTTGTTGGTTGTATTCTCACGATATGTTTGAGGATGAATTCTTCAGAGAGAATGCCCAGAACTAGGATGAGGTGGTACATAGGATGGCCAACCCAAACATGATCAGGTTCAAGTCCATGAGCATGGATGACCAAGTGAAAACAATAGAGCAGTTGTCTCATGAGGCCCTTAGAGCCAGGGAATAAATCAGATAAGTAGAGGCAATAGAGGTGCATAGAAGGGGATTGTTCCTGACACCAGAGGCACAGACAAGGGGATTTATCTTAATGGCAGAGGCACATAGAATCATTAATTAGTTGCAGAATGACTCGGACCTCGTATAGATGACGAGAGTTCATGACGACAACCCAATCCAAAGTCAGGGAGGACCAAGTGACCCAGAGATGATACATATTGAAGAAACCACTGGGTCAGATAACCATGAAGCTTTAACACCACAGGTCGGATCACCAGGGGAAGTTTCAACTCAACCCAAGATAGCAAGGAAATCAAGGAGAACAAGTACACCAAATCCCATGTTTGATCTAATAACCATCTACGACGATGAGGAGAGTTCAAAGGTGTCCCTGGTCACTCTGGTGAAAATCACAAAGGAAACAGAACCTGAGAAGGAATCCACCCCAGGTCTTGATGCTCCAAGTCAGAGCAGTCCACAAAATGAGCATGAGGTAGAAAGTGATTTGGATGCTGATCCACTCGACACACCGGAAACCCCAGTGGATAGCTCGAGAGATGAGCTATGATTGAATGAACAAGGGGAAGAAATTCCACAATAGGAATTTGTCATCTCAACAGTTAGTTACCAATTAATTACCGACTTTGTCCTTGATTCATCAATTTTGGCCAGTACTTTACCCCCCTATGAGCAGCAACCAGAGGTTGAGCCTTCGTGACATACATAAGAGGTTTAGGAACCCATTCTTGAACAGATATACACCGTTGAGAGCCTGGGAAACACTCTTACTTGGGGAGAGAAACAAATCTGTGAACCTATGGATGAGGTCACCGATATAAAAGAAATTGCCTACGATCAAAAGAGGAAATCCATCATGAAGAGAACCACCAAGAAAAGGAGGCTTACTTTGGACAGTTCCATCCTTATCACCATAGAGGATAAATTCATTAGTACAGACCATGCCAAGATGTCTAAGCTTATCGACGCAGGAATGGCAATCACAGATGCCACCCTGTATAGAGCAAAGAAAGACAAAGAGGAGTTGGTCATTGTGCTAAAGGAGTTAGAGAATCTGTTACATTTGGAAAAATACTATCAGGACTCCACACTACGTTATTTTTGAGAAGTGAATTCTAGGATTCCTACAGCAAATTCACGAGTGAGAAACACCTTTTCACTACAGGGATAGTTGATTTCCAAGAAGACACCCTTATGGCACTAGCAATGTGAAAATACATGGACAGATAGTATGAGAAGGCCCACAAAGTAGTGGAAAGAATTGATTACATCAGCGTGGTTCAAAAGGGTCGATACGCCGAAGAGAATGGCATTTGATTGCTAAGAGACAGCAGCATCGACCATATAAGGAAGTCAGTTGAATACTAGGTGAAGATTTCCCAAGAACCTCAACGGGAGATATAAGAGAAATGGGTCGATTACGAAAGGAGTTGGACCAATATCAATTGGGTGATGAGAAACATCAGTCTCCCCAAATTCGGTGCACCCAAGGACTTTGTCGACTTGCATGACATAGTCAAACTACATGCAGAACAAGAATCATCATGGAATGCTGAGATAGAAAAAGGTGGAAAACATGGTGCCTAGTCAAGTACAACAGTTCATGGATCACCTGATTAAGGCTCGGACAGTGTTACAATAGTTAAGTGTTAAAGTAGTCAATCATTAGGCACAGGCAGTGGAGATAAAGGAGATCCTTTCGGCCCCAATGGACCAACATAGATTCATGTATGCCAACACATGATAGGAACTCTTCATCAAATGGTTAGAATATGAGAAGAGTCACCCACTCAAGTGAAACCATTTGATGACTCTTAGAATACTGAGAGATGAAAGCACCATGTGGTGATGTTTTGTTTGACTTAGCTTGCACTTTTGATAGTTATTTTTAGTTATTAATTTGTTATAAATAAGAGGATCGACCTGTTAGAATGGAGGTCGATGGTTTTTTCAAAGACCCTCATTTTTGGAATTGTAAAGAACTATTTCGGAACTACCTTAATTGAGAAGTCTTGAATAGGACCGGAGACAATTTTATGTTTTACGTCAAAGACGTGTGTGATTGAATCATAAGGAGGAATTACTTCTAACTTTATCTCATGAATAGATGTTGTAATGAGTAAGAGTTTTTTAATCTATTGATAAGTTAGTTGATTCAATATTTTTATAGTTCTTATCTCTAATGATGGAAATCAAATCATTGTGTTAATGTGTGATTAGTGATTAGAGCTAAGGAAACTAATTTTCTTGCCATCATTTTATTGCATGTATGTTTTTTTTTCGATAATTGTATCTCAATCAATAATTGAAATACCATCAAGTTGATGTATTAGTACTAGAATTGTCGTAGGTGTGAAAATATTTGTATGCATGCTTGAGTACGAGGGTTATCTTGAGGTCATCCTTCTTCAGTAGTTAAGTTTCCCCATTTTCTTTTACCCAGCTAGTTTATACCAGCACCTATGTTTTATCAGACCCACCTATAATAGAAAATACAAAAAAGAGAACGTTCAAACTGAAGGAGGAATTATCATAAGAAGATATCATGTCAATCACTACGTAAAGCCCATCGATTATTTGTCTGGATCGACAGATATGGAGAACCATTCCACTATCAAACGCTGCAGAGTATAATTGGGCCTCGGTGGTAGGTTTGTTTCATGTTGTTGAGTTAAAGGGATTTCGAACCCCGCAACAGAATTGATGCTAGAAGGAGGGCCTGAATGAATGAATGGCTAACAATATTTTTGATATAATATTTCACACAGCCTGTAGATTCAAAATAGCCCACATGCATGGCTAGTCATTCTCAAGATAGTCCACACACATTGGGCACTCCTGAAATGAGTAACTCACCTCAACAAGAGGAAGAAAATGTATTCCCTAAAATACCTTACGCTCTTCCTTGTGAGGAGTTGAACCAGTTCAGAAGAATCACAAGAGCTTACACCCGAAAAATTGGAGCACTACCCTTAGCTTCATTACTTCCTCATAGAAAACAAGTAAGTAGACCAGTGATCGACACTCTCGACTAGGTTTTTATTCACACAGTAGAAGACTTGATAGATTTCACCCTCACCAAAATCAAACATCCCCTTAATCTAATCCCTAAAACACCAATCAGTAACTGCTATGAGCCCAACGATTATTCTGATGAGGAAGGGTTTAACTTGGAATGCTCAGTGTTGGAGTCGAATGCCATGGAAGATAACAATTATCATAATGAATAAATGGGAAACCTACCTCATAATAATCAACCGTGGTTGGCCAGATATGCTCTGGCAATCCCCGGACGAGTACATAACCTTCCCCGAGATACAGAAAAGTTACTCTCTATATTTGACCCTGAAACCTCAAGATTTCCTTAAGACCATATCAAAAATTTCATACTATCTATTAGACTGATGAATGTCCAACATGAAGACATAGTATGTAGTCTTTCCCCTATACTTTTGAAAATTCGGCCTCCACGTGGTATTTTAACTTGCCTGTAGGTTCCATAACTAGTTGGACAAAGTTTCAAAAGGATTTCTTAGATAAATTTACAGAAGAAACCACTACAGGAGATTTGATGGTTGAGGTATTTTCCGCCACCATTAGTTCAAAGGATAAGGTTAAAGACTTCAATCAATGATTCACCACTATCCTGAACAAATTTCAACCTGAAGCTAAACCCACTCAGGAGTTGCAAATCGAAGTATACACTAATGCTCTCCCTACTTCTATTTCCATGTTTGTGAAGAGGGTTGCCAAAACAACCTTAGCTGAGAATTTTGAGGAAGCCAAAACTATAGAATTCCAGATGAAGGGATGTAAAGAAGGCTAGGTTTCATTAGTTAAGAAGGAAGTTCAACCTCTGCCTAGGAGAGGACTCTTGTTGACTAGACCCCCAAGGAAAAAAATAAAACAAGGTCCCGAAAAGGGAAGTGGAGACATCGAATACCTACAACGAATGATGAAGAAGTTTTCAAACGAAATCATAGAGATGAAAAGAAGTGTAGGGGAAGGAAACTAAGGCCAGAGGCCCTATAAACCCTTTTTCAAAAGAAATCCATTGTTCAAAGCAATTGAACCTCCCCCAGCCAACTTAAACATCGATCTGGGAAATGTAGCATCTGACTCTTTATGTACCTGTCACCAAGAGAAGCATTCTGAAAAAGACTACCCACAAAGGGTGAATGCCATGAATTTGATGGCCAGGCGGTTTCTAAATGAGGTTTCCCTTATCGAAAAATCAAGCGGCTCAGCTATGAATATTTCTAATTAGGAAGAATTTGATCCATCGGAATAAACAACCATGTTGATATGGGACCCTGACCTACCAATGCCTTTCAATTATCTATTTGAGGTTCAAGAACCACCCGCAGAGGTCTTGGCTATGCAAATGCGAAGTAGAGGTCACCCAGTCTCAAATGACCTTACTGTGGCCCACACTTCGAGAGGAAAACAAACATCTGATCACCTGAAAGAATATTTTGTCTCCTAAAGTAATCCTATAAACATCCATACCCGAGAATCGCCCAAGATAGACTACAACATAGTAGAAGATTTGAAAAAATTGAAGGAAAATATATCGGTCATGGACATGTGTAGAATACCCCAGCAAGAGGACTTTTTGTTACAAGATTTAAAGTCAGTAGAAACTCTTATAACAAGCTTTGACCAAGGAGAAAATCTATCCCTCACAGATCTGAGAAGTAAGCCAACTGTGAATGCTTGCTCTGAAGATAAAAAGGGAAATCCTTTTGTCCCACTATTCCTCTTGACATTTGAAGTCTTCAATATAAACCTCCATAATTGTTTGGTTAACTGAGTGGAATCCTCTAATGTTATGCCATTATCTATATGCAATAAATTAAATGTAGTCCCTCTCAAAAGTGACAAACATGTGATACAACTTGTTGGCACAGGGGCAGACCCAGGGTTCAACGCTACAACAGCACACCAACAAAACCCTAACTACTGGCCCTTTCGGCAACACCTGCGAAGCAAATGAAGTCTCACCTGAGGTAGAGGCGGGGGTGGTTGTAGGACTCAAGTGTAAGCAACCTTAGCTGGGACACAATCTGTGATTATAATACTTAACAGAGCACTTAGCATCAACAATTCATCAATATTCAACCAATAACTACTACACAGATAGAATAGAGCATTGCATCATTCACTTAGATCTGATGTATTTAAGCACTTTATCATAAACAGGCAGGTTATATCTAGCAGATCAAGCGCTAAGCACCTTCATATAGGTCAAATTTAACATTCTTACACATCATTAGTGCAAAGGATAAGCAAATTTCTCTATCCCTATCAAAGCACTTAGCAAGAGAAGTTATAAATACATCAAGAAAAGCACAAAGTGGAACAACATAGTGTTTACGTGGTTCACCCCCACCCTGGGGCTACATCCACCAACTCTTCTTCTAAATTGTCTTTAGTCAATCGGTTACAAGCACAGAGCCTCAAAACCCTACTTCGCCTAGGATAGGAGATCTGCACACCTCGCTAGATCCTCCCTCCTTGTGTTACAGCACAAAGCATTTCACTGCCTGTTACAATACCTTGCACCTAGCTCTGCAAGTCTCTCGTAGTATGCACAAAGCATATACAAACCATAATTGCACTTAGCACTTAGATTATTATCCTTACATCACATAGATCCCTCCTCTCTATATTGCCTAGAAATCTATATATACATTACAAAATAGGCCTAAACATGGGTAAACCCATGGGCCGACATCCCATGATCATTAAATAATCCAAAAAACCCAAAAAGGGGTCGAGATCCCATGATCTTCACTTCGTCTTACGCTTCTCCTTTGACAGGTTGTCAAAGTTCAAAAATAGGTCAAACTTGACCAAATCCCTCAAAACTTGGTCAAGGGCCAACAGCCCCCCAACACTCACCTGTGACTCGTCCCGAGTCACTTTGATGTGGGAAGTTTTTCTTTGAATGCTTCAAGCTTGGTTCGAACTGCTTCGAATTGTTGTTGTGCTACAAGATCTTTTTCAACAAACTCTTAAATGGCTGCATCATTCATAGGTCCTTCCAAGCGCAGTTCCGTTGTAGTGATAACCTGCTCCAGTTCTGCTCCTTGGATCTCGACCTCTAAGAACAATTGGCAAGCCTTGTCTTGTATAGGTCGGAGTCTCTGAGTTACTTCCATAACTCTGCTTTGGATAGCATGGATCTGTTGTTGGGTGGTTCGCTGCTCTTGAGATATCTTCAGTCTCTCCATAGTTGTCAGAGATTTTAGCTGCGCCTGTAGTGTTTATTCGTGTTGCTTCGCTTCCTGGGGTTGTGACTCTAGCGCCTGTAACTCTGGGTTCTCTGTGAGTTTCTCATATGTCTGGGCACTACAATCAGTGAATTGCTTACATTTTAAGGTAAGGGCCTTTATCCTTTCAACTGCACTCCTGGCAGTTGCTTCTCTTTGGTCCTTTACCTCTTGTGGGGTCTCAGGTACAGTGTGTAGCTCCAAGTCTGCTGTGTATTGATGCAGCTATTGAATCACATCTTCAAGTTGTGCTACTTGCTTTGTGACTTGATCCTTTACCTTTATTTCTACAATGGTTACAAAGTGCAATGTTCTGTTGACCGCTTCCTTCACTTCGAGTTGCTCGATGAGCAATTGTTCCTTGCCTTGTTGCAGTTGTGCCTTTTCTTCACCAAACTTTGCTTGGAGAGAACTCTTTTCATGTTCGACAGCTCAGTGTTGTTTTACAAGTACTCCCTGTACTTGTACCAAAGCCTGGGTGGCTTGCATTATTTCCTCTTGCACTCATTGAAGATGAGCTTCGACTGTATTAGCTAATCGGTGGAGTTGAGATGGTTCATCTCCCAGTTCTGGTGTTCCCAATGACAGAGGCACAGTGGAGACTATGCGGCTAGACTGTAGTGCCTGTTATACCCCTTGGAGATTGAACTCAATTCTATTGTACATCTCCTCCTTCTTAGCTTCTTGCTTCTCTTCTATCTCCAGCGAAGCATCATTCAGGGCTGCTATGATGAAATTCATATCATCAGAGGTGAGGATGGTCTGCATATTAGTTATGGGGTATTTTGATCTTTTCTAGGAGGAAGGTTTTGGAGGGGAAACCTTCCTTTTCTTCAAGGGGTTCTCCTTGTCTCTGGGTAATGTTACTTTTCCTTTCCTATCTTCAATTTATGTTCCATCTATCTCTTCGCCATCACCTCTTTGCTCTGGTGACATGGAAGCAGTCTTCACTGAGGTACTTCATCAATCTTCTTTGTTTTTCTAGGTCCGAGTGTATCCTGCGCAGTTTATGGGTTGTCGATGTTGGACATCTCCATAGGGTCTGCTAGAATGAGGA
>JASDQU010304574.1:12221-25908 GCA_032191745.1 Picea mariana
ACAGTGATGAGGACAATGATGATGAATATATTTTTGATAAACCTATCCTTCAAAATGCCACTGAATCCCTAAATGAAGGCACAAAAAAAAGTGTTCTCTCTGTTGTAATGTTGTTGGTCAACTCGAAGGTATAAAATGGTTTGTCAAACACATGTATGACACAGATCCTAAGGTAATTAACATAATTTTACAGTTTTATGCAATTTTCAACTTTCACAACATTGAGGGTGAAAAGTCTATTTATTTTGGATCTAAATTTTCCTTTAACAATTATGTATTAGGTCAATCTTTTTGAAGGTTCATCACCAACCATTGAAATCACTATCTGCTTTCCTGACATGATTCCTCCATGCACAATTATATTAGTTTATATGAGGCCTTTGCCTTTTTTAGCCAAGGCAAAGATGCTCCATGGAACCAATATTGACAATGCATGGCCCACCTCATTTTTAGAGCATAAAAAACCTCTAAGCACTCAACTTTCTATATGACTAATTTTGGAAGAAAAAAGAAACCAATAACCGTACATAATAAATGTGTCTTTCTTGAATATATTTTCTATAGCCATGATTTTATTAACAAAATGCATGTCTATAAATAATGAACTATTAAGTTTTTGTTAAAAAATTAATATCCTAGCAACGTGGGAAGGAACATAATGGGCTAGATGCTCATGACTCAATACTTTCTTTTTTAAAATTGACTTTGAAAAGGCCCATGAGGTCAAGTTTCCCTTCATCCTGGTCATGCTTAAGGCTCTTGACATTGTCCCCTTTTTCCCTAGAGCCATGGAAAAGTTTCTTAGAAGCAATGATGTATCTCTCCATCAACATATATAAATAAGAGGAAGTAGGGCTGATCCATTATATTTGACAAGGATCTATGTTGGCACTTGAAATTTTTGTGATGGTAATAGAAGCCTTGGTCTACTTGATATTTCACATTATAGGTTAATGTTTCATTAAAGACATCCCTCTCCCTAAACAAGGAATAAATTATATATATTATATAATATATATATTATATTGTATATAACTATAATAAAAACAAAAACAAAAACAAAAAAATACCAAAAAAACAAATAACAAAACATAATTTGAAAACAAAAAAACAAAAGACACATTTCATCCCATGCGAGCTATATGGAGGAGAAGGCAGAGGTGAGATCCTATGCGAGCTAGCTGGAGGAGAAGGCTGAGGTCAGATCAATAGAGAGGAGGTTTTAGGTTGCGTGAGATAAGAGAAGGAGAGGAGGTTAGGGAAGAGAGGAGGGCACGTAGAGAAGGTAGGTCACATGAAGAGGAGGTCACGTAGAGAAATTCGAGGTGAGATCCCACATGAGCTAGCTAGAGGAGAAGGTCGAGGTGAGATCCCACGCGAGCTAGCTGGAGGAGAAGGCCGAGGTCAGATCAATAAAGAGGAGGTTGTAGGTTGCACGAGATAGGAGAAGGAGAGGAGGTTAGGGCAGAGAGGAGGGCATGAAGAGGAGGTAGGTCACACAAAGAGGAGGGCACGCGGAGGAGATCAGGGCAGAGAGGAGGATTTGATCAGAGCCAAGGGGGATTTGATCAGAGCACCAACAATGATGTCGCCAAAATCGGTATGCTTAGGTTTTGTTTGGAATATTTAAAAAAAAATTATGCACAATAGGGTTGATGGGCCTCCTACCAATCCTTCTTTTGTCAAATTACCTCCTCATGTAGGTACCAAGTTTTGCAAATGGGCCCAATTGTGTAGAGAAATCAACGGGTCCAAAATTTCAATGCAATTTTGTTGTTTAGTCTTAGTATTTTTGAATTTTGTGATGAAGCCTTGTTACAGTTTGTTAAAGGTTCCGAGAATACATAAAGGGGTATTATACACATACTTCAAGTACCATTTCAAAACCCAACCTTTCAAGGATGTTTGGAATTTGACCAACATTGTTTCAAAGTCATTATATTATTGGCGCTCTAGTTGGATTCACATAAAAGATAATTATATTCTTCATCATCATCAGTGAAGACATTGAAGTGAGAGATCATGTGGTTTTCCTCATATCCCACTCAAGTGCTACAAAACCCTAACCATGATGTACCCAATAACTATGCGACGTGTGGAACCGAGACATGTTATTTTTTAGGGCCTTTGTTGTGGTTTAATCATGGCACCCATATTCATCTAGTAGGCCAAATATACACTATGAAGGTCATGTGTCATGGTTCAAGGATGATTTCAATGACATAACTTGAGAATATTCATGGTTTTTCTTTTTGGTGCTTGACTTGAGGCTCTTCATTTAGGACATAATGCCATTATTTATCTCCCTTGACATTGGTTAGACCTTAATACTAATTATTTGTTCATAAATAACCTATTCATGAATCCCATATCCCATTTGGACATTAATCATACCCCTTGAGTGATATGTGACCCAATCCTTCTTTCAGATCCTTCTCCATATCTCTTCTTGGGATGGTTTGGGTGCTAAATCTCTTGCAATGGTAGCTAAATATAGACCCTTTCCCTTCATGTTTATGGATAAATCCGTAAGTGCGGACATGAACCAATCTCCCTAGATCCACCTGGATCTAGAACAAAACAAGATAGAATACTACTCTTTCCCTAGATCTAGCCTATTGAGTGAACTAAGAGATAAAGGAATATGGACATACCTTATGAACGCTTTCCAAAATCTCTGTTGTTCCAATCTTTGCTCCGATGCTCTTGCTCCGTCCAGATCACGACAGAACAAACCAATCAAAGTATAGGCAGATTAATGTATTCAATAGCTAGTCTATACATGTGATCAAGGAATCATGTAATAAAGAGATATCATCTTTATGGGAAAGGGACATATTACTGTATTGATTAATTGAAAGAGAAACTTACAACCTGAGCCTTGATGTCGTAGGTCTCCTTTCGATGGCTCCTAGCTCTGACACACACACTTGCTCATGCATGAAGAAAATCAACCACTTGTGATGACGTTGCTGTAGCCTCTTGCTGTTGTAGCATCAGTTCTTCATACAGGCTTCTAACAATTCTCCAATCAATCTCTTACTAATTTGCTTATGATTAACCTTTTCCATGAGCAATCTTCTCAATATATAGGAGAAGACAGTTTAGTTACTTGGATAGGGAATGATCCCATGATATCTGGAATGCCAGTAATGGAACAACCATTTGAAAGCCAACTCACCCTTCTAGAAGATTCCCTTCTAGAAGGTTCGAGATATTTACCTTTTTCTTCTTTAAAATAATGTCCGCACCCTATCCTTGAGTACAGTGCGAGAAGTTCACACCCCAGCTTAAAGCAGCATGCGAGCAATAGGCATTCCCGCAGGTGACTATATATGCAGCCTGTGAACTATCTTTTAAAATATGATTTCTAGAAACTGATAAGTGTAACCTTTCTCAGGAAAATGTTCTTATGGAAGAGCTTGATATTTCATTATCATGACATTATCATAACACCATCACAATGACCAAAATTGTGGATAACACTTCACTCCTTTTGATTTTTCATTAGGAGTGTTGGAAACATTATACATCATGTCAGGCCACTCACCCACAATATAGTTGTTTAAGTCACTAGGTCCATCCTTGTTAATCACACCGACTTGTTGAAAAACTTCTCTAGATACCATGCAAGTATTTTGATCATGTGGTATGCCACACAGATTGCACCATGGTAAAACTTCATCATCATGGTAGACTTTACCAGTAAAATTGTTGGGCAGAGGAGGTCTCATACACCAATTTGGTGTCTGTCTTGACCGCGACCTTAAAAAATAGATTATTATTATTATTATTATTATAATTAATATATTAAAAACATTAATAAACATGTGTTAAAACAAAACAAAAAACATTAAAAACATTAAAAAAAACAAATTTCAAACAAAATAAAAAATGAGTATTAAAAACATTTAAAAAAAACAAAACATAAAAAATAAAAAAAATAAAAAACAAATTTAAAAAAAAAATAACAAAAAAATAAAACAAATGCCAAACATTAAGCTCACTCACTAGCATTCAAACCACAAAAATATCAAGACCACACCCTAGAATTCAAACCACAACATGATTAAGCATGTGCCTAAGCATTAAGACCATGTTGTAGAATTCAAACCACAACAAGGGAGGAGAGAACCCTCTAGGGAGGAGAGAATCCTCCAAGGAGGAGACAACCACAACAAGCCGGAGAGGGAGGAGAGAACCTACGCCCTGCCTTCACACTTGCAACGACAAAGAAATTGTGTGCCTTGCATTCACACCACAGGAAGCCCAACAGGGAGGAGAGAACACTAGGCATTTTGAGTCATGAGCTCCATTGGTGTTTCTCTAAGGTCGTGAGGGTTTCACCATTACCTTATTTGGAAAAATACAGTAGGCATTTTTTAGGTGTGTCAAAACAATAGTACACAGGGTGAGAACAACATCATGTCGGACCCTAGGCAGGTGCCTGTGTTGGCTTTTGGCATTGTTAAATTTAACGTCAAATTTTCCTGAACTTAACCTTGTTCTTTTCTTTCTCTAGTAATTCACCACAAATATGGACGCTGGACATTTAATTTGACTGCTTGGCATCCATTTTTTATGATTTCTAAGTAATAAAGATTAATTTTGTAATATATGTATTTCTTCAAATCTTAGTAAAATGAAGTTTTGGGGGTTTTAGGGTTTTAAATATAGGTGATGGAAGGAAGCTTATATCTATTCCAGATCCAACTAGGGAAATGGATTCAATATGAATCAAATGGTCGATGAGGTCAAGAGGAAACCCTCTTAATAATGGGATTATTGCATTCAAGGATTAGGGATTATATTAGAACCAAAAGGAAAAACCCTTTAAGAGGGGGTGGCCCCTCCAAATAGGGTCCATAATTCTTATGTGAAGGTGTAAAAATCCTAATCAAACATGTAAAAAAGGACTCACAATCCCCTTCCAAGTGGACACATGGCTCTTCAAGGTGAAGAAGGCTTCACAAGTGATGAATGCAACCCTAAAAAATGGACAACCTCCTCTAAATCAACTCTAATATGTCAAATGTGAAGCCAACAAGGTGTAATCACCCTCCTTAAATCATTCCAATGTCCTCTCCAATTCAGTGGATGGTTGAACAAACCCACACATGCCAAATGAAACCTTCATGCAAACTCCAAGGTGGACATCTCATTAATTGATGTGAAAGATGCCTCAAAATGAGTTAATAAGGTGATCTTTCATAAATTTGGAATGTTCCAAGGCATGAGAAGCTTTGGTTAACCAAGGATAGCCAAAAACATTTTTTGTCAATGCTTTGGGAATCATGAATTACCTCGATAAATGTGAATTACATTGGGAAATGTGAAGATTCCCAAAAATATGAATGAAACTAATGCCATGCCAAAACTCAACAAGAAACCATGCAACACCAAGTATTTCATCCTCGATCAACAAATATGCCATGAAATACTCTACCTCAACAAGTTATGTGGAACCAAGTAGGTTTCTCAATTGTCTATAACTGATAAAAAATCCAAAGGCTAGTGAATAAATTCACTAGGGTTGTTACCCTATACCAAAATGAGGGGTAATAGACCATATAATTCTATAGGTAGCACAAAAAAAAACATATTTCTATGCTTCATAATTTTTTCAAAAGTGTACCATATTTTGGACTCAAATATAACAATCATTTTCTCTAGTCATCTATATTAAAACAGTCTTCTTCAACATTTGGTGTATCAAGGGAACCCAATTCTTCTGCATATAAGAGAAATCCTTTTCACCATATAACCTAATAACTAGCATGATGAAATCCCTCATGGGATATCATAAATTAGAGGTGGGCTACAAATTAGATGGGAAATTCAAAATTATTTCTTCTATCTTCCCAGATAATTTTGGCCCATGAACACCTACCAAAAATACTGAGTGAAGAAATACTCTGTGTTTTCTCAAAGGTTTGGCTCCAACCCTAGATGAAAAAGTCTTACATGTCAAGTTATATTTTCAATGTTTATCTTTAGCTATATTATAATATGAATATTGTTGGCCTAACGTTTCCTTCTCCCTCGATGGAGTGTAGGTAAAACCAAATATGTATCTATCAGACCTATCATCTATCTCGAGCGATGAAATTTAGAGAGGGACAAGGGAAAACATATCCAACACATATTACAAGGTGAAATCAACTAGAGGTGAAAAGGTCATAAGAAAGTTTGGTAGGCGCATGAAATTATTTCTTGTTGAAGGAGGACCATGCTCTTATGATGATGAGAGCATAGGTAACACTGAGGTTCCCTTGAGGTACAAACACGTACTGAAACAGTGGGTACCCAAGGAAATCCCTGAGCTAGACACCAACTTCTGTGTTAATGAGAGGATTTATCGCATTGCTCCATCATCCATCCATGGCCTTGGTTTATTCTCCATGGACAACATAAAGGTAAAATATGGCGGATTAGTTGAATTGTTTGAGTATGTTGGACCATGTTACACTTATGGAGTATGGTTGAGGCTAGTCCAATATATGCCTACTATGCGGAGATACGCACTCATTGCAAATTATATACAGCTAAAAGACAATAATAGGCATAAAGGAGTGACTATGTATATTGATGGAAGGCCAAAGGCATCAGTGAATATTGTAGGTCTTATAAACAATACAAGGCCTGGGATGACAAGAAAGGAACCCAATTGCATTTTTGAGGAGCATCAAGGTAATAGGATATTTGTATGTGATGTGAAAACAATAACGGTAGGCGATGAGCTGCTAGTTGATTACAATCTGAATCAAGTCGACCCAGGAACATCTTCTTTTGCTATGGTACAAAACCCATTATACCCTAACTTAAAAAGGGATTACTTAATTTGTGAATGTTTCATTTGTGACGAAATTTTATTTTATTTTTGAAATATTTTACTTTTAGGCATATTTTGCATTCCTCTACACTTATCCCTCTAACATCAAGTGTTCTTGTATCTTCACACAAGCATAGCACGACCTAAAAATTTTCAGTCAACATTTACAATCTTGGGTTACCTCATTCCATCCCTCTCTTATCTTACCTACAGTTGCCCAACCATAATATCACCAATTCATGGATAGAATGAAGCATGTTCCTCTTATGTTAACTTTGAATAACTACAATGGCATCTATAAGACATTTTAGAGGGTGCATTTCTCATGGAAACTACCTTACTACATCCTTGTTGAATTCTCTAATTCTCGGATCTGATAGTTATTATTTTATAATTTCAATGAAAAGTTTTGTTTCATGCCACAGTTATCATAGAATAACTATGTACTGAGAATCTCAACTATTACAATGCAACATAAATAACAAGATCTAGAATTATTAACCATGCACAGTAGACACGAGAACAAAATAATTTATCTTAGGAAAACCAAAACCAAGCTTGGAAGAAAACCCAACAACATTTCTTATAGAATAATCAATTTAAGATTTTACAAGTTTATCACCATCAAAATAGACCAAGAGATATCAAAGAGTCACCTCCCTAGCCTAGCGCAACTCCCAAGAAGTAGCGTACAAGATATAATACCAAGAACTTCAAGTTGCAGCGAATTTTACCCCAAATTTTACAAAACCCATTATACCCAAACTTAAAAGGGGATTAATTAATTTGTGAATGTTTCATTTGTGATGAAATTTTATTTTATTTCTGAATGTTCCATTTGCTAATTTTTGCTCGATGTTTCATTTCCAAATATTTTCTAATTTGTATGTGTGAATGTTTCATTTGATAATATTTGCCAATATTCCATTAGTTCATATATTGTTTTTTCAATATTTCTTGCACGTACTAACATTCTTCTTGAAATTACGCTAGAGTGATGATAGTGGCAAAGGCCTTGAGCATGGAAAAGGCATTGATCGGGGCAAAGGCCCCGTTCCTAGCACTGCATCGACTGAAAACGATGAATATATAAGTGATGAAGAGATATTTGATTCTAGAGACCCCTTGCAGACAATAGAATTGTCACTAAGAAAGGCCAATAGGGAATTCCATGATTTGGTCACTGCTGGGGCAAAAAATGTTGAGGATTTCCAAAGGATAGCTGAATTACACGTTAAGATAGCAAATTATGGGGTAATTCATGTCATCTAACAATATCAATTTTTGGTTTAAAATTTTGTAATTTGATATATGCAATTAACACATATTTATCATTGTAGAATTTTGTGAGATCGATGAGAGGGGAAGAGGAAGGTCTTGGTAGCATCAGCGGGACTGCAATAGCGAACCCACATGGCCACATATCCACCAAGATATTTTCCACCCCAAGTGTGTCGCTTGAGACTGATTCTATGGCTTCTAGGGGTGATGCCACACCCCCATAGCACACTCTAGATCGTGCAAGTGGTGATCATTATCATGGAACTGATCACTCTTCCGTTGATTGTTACCCTGGTGCTACACATATCCAAAGCACAAGAACAAGCACGGTATCATTTTTGGTCGACCAGGACATGGTTCCTCTAAAAATAGTACAACTACCAGGTATTTAATATTATATGTCTTTATAGAGATTCCTGTTATATAATTGTTTAAACAATCACATATTAGTGAGATTTAAATTACTAATGATGATGATGTTTTATAGGAAACAATGTGTTCTACAATAGTTTGCATGACTATGCATTAGAACGTTTTGGGCCGACCATTCGACTACGATGGAATCGACAAGATTCCAAACTGAAAAGCCTTCATATATCCAGACTAGTTGGCGAGTTTGGTGACTCGTTCAATAAGCTGGAAGTCCTAAAAAGGACCGAAAGACATTTGAAACGTGTTAGAGAGGTGTATAGGAATAAATTAGTACAAGACCCCAAATGCAAATGCCCTTTGGTTTTCCCCGAGAGGGAGTGGAAAGGAATTATTCTTGATGCAAGAGAATTAGGGATGAAAGCACAAGGGAAGAAACCACCTGGCCCTGGAAGGTAAGAGGTGTTTTCAATTTACTATGATGGTCTTTTGTTTACTTTACAAGGAAAACAATCAATATCTAACATATCTCAAAATATTGCGTAGACTCCAAGACACTTCCAAGGCAACAAAGGAAAGACAAGACAAACACGGCCAACATAAACTGGGCCAAGGTGGTTACGGGAGATTGAAGGCATGGGTTGTAAGTGCCTAAACATTGTACATTTTTTTTTTATCATCGTCACTAAATATGTAATTCATTGTAGCTAGTGACTAATGATTTTGATATTTCTCAATGAAGGGGGATTTGTTCAACAACCAATCCATAGAAGAAGATCTAAAGGTCGGGTTCACTCAGGGTTTTGATGGCATGGTGGCGTGACGAAGAAGCTTGGGGAAATCACCATGTGTCTCTTTGGAGGACATGGTAAATAAAATGAAATTAAAAACTTGTCGATTAGTTTTTACTCATTGATTACTTGTAATGTAAAATATATTTTTTATTGATTTAAAATGTAAAATAATGTGTGTCTTTTCCACATTCACAGGAGAGTAACAATGCTATCAATGCTCCTAATGTACCTACTAAACCATATACCGACCCCCATATTGATTCAAGCATTGTTKCCGAAGGACCATTACATAGTGGTATGCGTGCATTTTTAATGTTTTTCCATTTTTCAATGAGTATTAATATTTAGGGTATATTCTATAGTAAATACTTATATTGTTTCATATGGAAGAGCATGTAGATGTGCCCAATCAAGAGTGGAGATMAAAAAGCGCAGAAACAACAATGCTACCACCAGCTAATGTTTCTACTGCACCGACTAATTCATGTATAAAACATTGTAATTAAATCTGTATTAATTAAATTTCCCTAGGAACAATGAATAACAATATCACTTGRATTTTTTTTGTTGTTGCAGCAGTGGATGCCCATGCACATCCTCAACCTCCATGCCGAAATACTAGAAGTTCATCATGGCATGAGGTGTTGAGTTCTGATGATGCAACACTTCAAGAAGGCCCAATAACTATGGGGGATCAGTTAAATGATGATGATGATGACTTAATTTGTGCTTTCATGGATACCAGGAAGAAGAAGAAGAAGAAAAAAAAATGATTAGACATTTTATTATTAATATAAATCCAATATATTTTTGGTCCAATGTAATGTATTTTGTTTTCCTAAATGTCATGAATGTTATTTTCTTTCATGTTTTTTGTTTTAACACATGGCGATGAATGTTTTATGCTTACATTTAATGTTACTGACATTTCTAATTATAGTTGTAAAATCTAGATAGATTGGGTATGGGGAAATGAGAGTGATGTGAGAGGGGGGGAGGGGCCAAAAGAGCTTCCACCTTCACATGGTTGGTCCTGTTCAGTAGAGAATAATTTATTATCGAAATGAAGAGAAGCTCATAAAGGTCCTCGTCTTTAGTCATTAATTTGTAGAGGTTGTTACATCTTTAATTACTATTCTGAAATATAATTAAGTCATGTGATGAATCACATGATGGAGAGGAGCAACATTGGAGGCACCCCAACACTCAAAGGTATGGATCTTGTTAAGTACTGGTTTAAGGTGATATAATTACATATATGTTAGTCAATCTTAATATTAAGTAATAATAATATAGGAAATGTGTTAAGAAAGTTAAATATTTTATGTTTTTTATATTTTTTTGGAGATTATTTTTGTTGAAATTATAATTTTGAATTGATGAAATTGTTTTTTTTAATGTAAAAATAGTTTAAATGTCTTGAAATACATCTTTTGTCACTAGATTGTGTACAATTAACATATACTATCTACAATTGAATCATTCTAAAATTATTATTCCATCCATAACAAGTTTAGAATACTAGATTAGTTTAAAATTTTACCTCATGTGACGTCTTTATTGCACCTCGTAAATTTATTTATCGCACCAGATAACTTTTCACCACACAACGTATTGCATTCGACAATTTTAATCCATACAACATATTTATCGCACTTTATAAATTTATTTTACGCAATGTATTGCACTTAAGTTTTCTTTGTGCGATACATTGCATTTCAAATTTTTATCTTTTCAATTTCTTCAAGTTTTTCTTCTAAGTCCTTCTCTCCATCCTTCCTTATCTTCAAGGGTTTGACCTGCTTTTTCAGTTTCACTAATGACATTGCAGGGGAGAAATGTATTCTCTGATGTCTTTTCATACCCAAAAATTTAGACCCTRTTTATCCATACAGTGTGATAGTGCATTTGTCCATGCTCTTCACTCTTTCCACTTGCCCTTCGATGTAGGTAAGGTAAGACAACTACAAGGCCTCTCCACTCGTGATTTGAGGGAACCCATGGAAAAATAACTCTGAATCATTTCTAGTACCATAAAACTACGAAGAAATACCTCAAAATCATTTCCATTACCAGAAAATAGGGGCGAAAAAATTCTCCATCATTGCCATTATCAGAACATCGGGGCGAAAGGGAGTATCCGGTTCGAATTTTAATCTAGAAAAAAATGTTATGTGTATTGAAATACTCCAACAATAGTATGGGTATCATGAATTTTACACCATATCCCATTTAATTAACTTTGGGAACCATTTTCCTAAAGTTAATTTCACTCATAAATCCATAAATATCCCCTTTAATTAACTTTAGGAACCATTTCCCTAAATTTAATCCCACTTAATTAATTCATAAGCCCTTTTTATGACTTTCTCTCCTATTTTTAATTTAKAAAAGAAAAAATATGAGAGAAATTCCATAATTTTCCTATAAAACAAGGAGAGGTCTCCCCCCATTTCATTATCACTCTTTCATTCCTCTTTCTCTCATTTTCCATCCTTGTGGATTTTTTACCTAGGTTTGTCCCTTTACCAATGAAACCCTTGTTTCTTGAGGAGCACACTATTGCATCCATCTATAGCTAGAGGAAAGAGAAACTACAACCACACACTTGAGGAAATCAAAGAACCCTCTGAAGGAGAGGCCAATAGAAGATAAACACCTTCAAGATCTCTCCACCAACGATATTGTGAAGTCTACCATTTGGGTAATGGATTCTTTTATTCTTTGATCAAATAGTTGTTCTTCTCTTTTATTTTTTTGTTGCATTTTACTTCCATATATAGGAATAACATAGCTTAGAAAATAAATTAGTTCATTGAAATATAGGGTTTTTAGTTTTCTAACTCATTTGTCTGTAATCTTGTAGCAACCACAAGGTTTGCAAAGTTTCTCACTCTGTTTGTACATTTGCACCAATAGAGTGGTGAATCCACTAGGGATATGAGCCAATCTCAAGATCCTTGATTGTGGGTGTGTGATAAATGAGTTTATTTGTTTTTTATGATTTTTTTAGGTTTTTCTGACTTCTTTTAGATTTATGTGTTGTGTTTGCAAGTGACAAGGGTTGGAAACCACAAAGGAATCCCACAGAGTTGATCTCCCAGGTGCAGGAGACCCACTAGAGACCATCACACTTATTGGGGTCAACAAGTGCATTGAAAAATGCATCAACAAGGTATGGTTCCTTTTTTTTTCAATGTAGGAAACATGGTACCTTTTGTCATGGGCCAACACACTTTTTGAGGTAACTTTCTGTAGGAGTTAAAAAAATTATTTTTTCTAGTTTTTATCTCTTTCGTGTATCTACTAGGTTTATATTTAGGGAATGTGGATGATTAGTTAGATTTTAGTTTGTAGGTTTGGCTTAAAAACCTTAGAAATCCAAACGATTGAGGAACAAACCCCCCTATGGTTTTACTACCTTTCCTTCAAGAGTTTTTTTGAGGGTTTGAATCTTTGTTTGTTCTCTACAAATAGGTTGTAACTTTGCATTTCAATGGTTGTTTACATATATAGGTTTCTTTTCTTGAAATTCATTTCATTTTAATTTGAAAAATCAAAAGAAACATAGGCATATAGATAGTTGCATTGCAATTTTTTTAATTGTCTGTTATAGCCATGGACCATTTCATTTTTTCTATTAAAGAATGCTTATGTAGGTCAGATTTGCATAGATCTTGTGTGAATGGCATAACTGTTTTAAAAAAAAAACCCCAATATTGGTCGCTTTAGCGACCAACCTGTTCGTCGCTAGTATAGCTAATTGGTCGCAAACATCAACATGTTGGTCGCTTTAACGACCAACCTGTTAGTCGCTAGAGTGACCAACCTGTTCGTTGCTAGTCAGTTAGTGACTAACTGATCCTCCTTCTTTTGACCTTTTTAACTGATGGTTTGGTCATTCTAGCGACTAATATTTGTCGTTCTAGTGACTCATAGTGGTTTATTGACTAAGTTTGCCAGGGTTGTTTTGGTCACTCTTGTGACTAATATTAGTCATTTGACTGACTAAAATTCATCGCTAGCTGAACATTTCCCTAATAGGCTTCTTTTTCCGGTCACTAGACAGATGAAGATCCATGTGTGGTCACTAGACCGTCGAATTAATTCCGACGAAATTATTTTTTATCTTGGTCACAAAAATGACTCTATGCCGACGAAAATTCGTCTCTACTTCATCGCAAAAATGTTCAAATTAAATAGTGCCCTCATTTGAGTAGTTGGTCACATAGTTAGGCCTCACTCTTGTGGATTAGGACTTGGTGTGGTCCCCTGCATTGCCTCAGCCTATTTTTTCTATACTTGGGGCACCTTTGTATTATTATTCTTCCCCTTCTAGGTTCATGTCTTAGATGTCCCCCATTTCATCTGCTTCAGTTTGTTCTGGCTTGTCCTTGGTTTCTTGGGTACT
>JASDQU010304575.1:3508-13827 GCA_032191745.1 Picea mariana
CATCAGTATTTAACCCTTATTCACATCGTAGGTCCAAACCCTAATTACAGAACAATGCAGTATTCAACCGGATCTAACACGTCTAAGCACTTAGAACATGGAAAGAGATCAGATCTAGAATTCATTCACATAAATAAGCACTAATATAACATGCCACATTCATCTAAACATTCATTAATGCACTTAAGCTTAAATTATATACACAAGACAATAACCAGAATGTATAAATCAACCATAATATAGGATATACGTGGTTCACCCCAGTATGGGGCTACGTCCACCAACTCTTCTCTTCTTTATTATCTTCTTTCAAGCTTCTTACAGGCACAGGGCATCAAAACCCTACTCCGCAGAGGATAGGATATTTGTGCAGACCTCACCAGATCCTCCTTCCCTGAGTTAGATCACATCACAAAGCCTCCTTACAAAATCTGTGCACAAAGCACTATAGATGACCCACACTTAGCTCTACAACCTCAACATACACTAAGAACATAGCCTCTTACAATTACTTGCACTTAACACAATACTTAGCACTTAACATCACATCCACACACACACACACACCTACTTACATCGCCTATCTTTATATTTATACATTACAAGAGGGCCTAAACATGGGTAAACCCATGGGATGACACCCCCATGCCACTTACATAAACCCTAATCCCAAAAATTCCCTAAAAAGGGCCGAGATCCCACGATATCCACTTCGACTTGCACTCAGCCTTTGACTAGCCTGTTGAAGTCCCAAAATAGGTAAAACATGACCAAGGATATCTAAAACTTGGTCAAGGGCCAACATGCCCCCAACACTCACCTATGACTCATCCTGAGTCACTCTGCTCTGGGTAACTCTGCCTCAAACGCCTCGAGCTTGGCTCGAGCTGCTTTGCCAAGGCCTCATGCTCGATGAACTCTTGATAAACTACCTTGTTCACAGGTCCCTCTAAGCACTGTTCTATCGAAGTGACTACTTGTTCCAGCTCTATTCCTCAGCCTTCAATCTCCTCAAAAAGTAGGCAAGCTGCATCCTGGACTGGCTGGAGCTTCTGAGTCACTTCCATGACTTTGCTTTGTATGGCATGGACCTGTTGTTGAGCCATGCCTTGTTCTTGGGATCTTTTCATCCTCTCAACTACTGATAGGAGTTTCAATTTCACTTGTACTATTGTTGCTTGTTTCTTTTCCTCATGGAGCTGTGACTCCAATATCTTCAGTTCAGGGTCCTCGATAAGTCGCTCATAATTATGCGCAGTACAACTGCTTATCTCTTTAAATTCCACGGCTAATTATTTTATCCTTTCAACTGAGCTCCGGGAAGTTGCTTCTCTCTGGTCTCGCACTTCCTACAAAGTGCTTGCAACTGTTTGTAGCTCTTGTTATGCTATTCTCTGCTGAAGTTGTTGAATGGCTTCAACAAGCTTCGCCACTTGATTCTCCACTGGGTCTTCCTCCATTTTCTCTGAGCCTATCACAAAGTGAAGTTCTCTGTGGACTGCTTATTTAACTCCAACCTGCTCTGCAAGAAACTTTTATTTCTCCTGCTCGATATGCGTTTTATCCTCTTCAAAATTGATTTGGAGGTCGTCCTTCTCTTGTTACGCAACTCGGTGTTGCTCTATGACTTCCTCTTGTGCTTTCTTTAGGGCCACTATGGCCTGCTCTTTTTCATATTGCACATGACAAAGACGAGCTTCGGTCACATCAACTATTCAGCGGAGTTGGGCAGACTCATCTCCCAACTCTGGTTCTTCTGGTGGCAGGGGCATAGTGGACACTACGCAGCTAGAGTGAAGGGATTGTTGTAACCCTCTCAGTTCTGCTTCAATTCTTTCATACATGGTTTCTTGTTTAGATTCATTTTTCTGTAAAATATCTTTCGAGGCATCTGATACAGTTGTGATAATGAATTCTAAGTCATCGACCGTGAGCACGGTCTGCAGCTTCAACTTACTAGCTTTGGACTTATTTCACGATGTAGGTTTCATGGTGGAAACCTTTATTTTCTTGGATGTATCTGTGTCATCAGGGGGATTCTATGGCGGTGTTAGTTTGCCCTGCTTCTACTTTTATTCTTCTCCATTTTTCTCTTCTTTGTCTACTTCGTCACCACCTCCTCTACTAGGTGAATCTGATGCAGTCTCTTCTCACGTGCTATGTATTTCCTGTACATCTTCCTTCTTTTTCTTCATGCTACTGCTGGGTGCATCATACTCTTTGTGAGTAACCACCGGACTTCCAATGAGGTTGGGTTCGGACAGTTCTTCCTGGTCGACTGGTATAAGGAACTATGTGGGCGATTCCTTAGTGATTTCTTCCAGGTCCTTCTTTGTGAACTTGTAGTAGGATTGAAGCTCTTCTTTACTTCTGTCTACATGCGTAGTGATATAAATAAAATGCTTATCTATGTAGAACTTCATAAGGGGACTGAACCTGTCCAGAGTGTTCGGCATCATACAAGAGAAATATTAAACATCCCTCTTCAACTGCAGGTAGTAGGTATGGAATACTCTGTTTGACTGCCATTGTTTCCCTATATCGCTCGAATGCCAGAGCATGGTGAACTTTCCAACTAGTGGCTCGAAAATCTCAATGTCAAGGAAGGTCACACCTTTTGGCATCTCCCAAGCAATGAATGTAATGAGGATCAACAACCAGCTAAAATGGAACTCATATCCCTGATCCTGAGCTTTGTAACAATCCATTTCTAACTGATTGACTAGGTAACTGGCCCAGTTCCTCTGTAGTCCTTCCACACATTTTCCTGGGAGGTCAACAAAAAACCCTGTGACCTGCGTGGGTCTATTCTTTTGGACTAGCTTACCAACAATCAACTGGAAAGTAAGGAGCACTGCGCCATTATGAATGGAGGCTACCTTGTAGCCTTGCATCCCATTCTCTACATCGTCGTAGGTGTCTTTGATCTTCTGCGCTAGGGCACTATCTACAGTCTTCCCTGGATAAAATTATTGTGGGTTTGGTCCCTGCATGCTTAATCAGGTGATCTTATGGATCAACACCAAATCGACGACGATGCATGTGTCTAGCCATAGATACCTGCCATGGAAGCATGACAATAGGATTTTAACGCACATGTTAACCTCCCGATTTCTTCCAAAATGTGGTATCTTCATCACGTTGAAGATAGTGGACCTCACAATGTCCATATTCCATGGTTGGGGGATTATCTTTGACTTCTTTCCCTTGGTCTTGGTCAAATATTTGTGAGGTGTGAGCATGTCATAGATATCGTGGTCTCCTAGGTTATAGTCACTTATCTTCAAGCTTGGAATCCTCTCCAACTGTGATTTGACTGCTTGTATTCCCTTCAGGAGGTACGCAGTGATGACTATGTAGTCGAAGTCCCTCGGGACATTGTCACGACTCACCACACCAGCCAGGGGTGGGATGTAGTCGGGTAGGATGGATGGGATTATCTTTGCATTGACCAATTCATCATGATGCTTGGTTCTTTTCTTGGTTGTAGCTCAGGATGGTCATAATCCATGAGCAGTCGATGGGGAGGCTTGCACTCCTCTCGTTGATGAGGCTTGGATGCCTGCAGACATCACCTTCTCAACCATGAGGTCTATTAGAATCTCTTCAATGGATTTTTTTGCTGCACTAATTTTGTCCAACATGCACACTCGAGATCTGATATCTCAGGTAGGTGAATCAATACTCAATGTAACCGAATGTATGGAGAGGTCTCAATGATCACTGCACAAATTCAACTAGTTCTCTGTGGGCTTGGATAATCACAATTGGCAAAAGTGTTCTCGGTGAAACTCTCAATGAGATAAATAGATATTCTCGTAACAGACTCTTCCAACAGGCAGGAATGCTTCAATCAATGCAATTCCATCCATTATGGAGCGGTCCCAACAGTCCAATGGCGATATTTTGGGCCATAATTGAGTTTCTAGCCATTCTGGAGAGTCGTTCTAATGGTCGGGATGCCTCCAATGGTCATATTTCTTCTCCGCGACGAAGTTCCACTCTTCATTGTTCTGATATTCCGATGAAGTTCAAGTTTTGGAAACCTTCCTTCTGCGAAGTCTTCCCTGAAACTTCTTGCAATTTTTCTAACTTGGCTTTCTTCTTGCTGAGATTTCTAGCCTTCTTTCCTGTGATCTAAATCAATGGTTTCATCTTTCCATTATCATTCTTATCTTCTCTTGGCATGATAAATTTGCACTGTGGAGGGTCTTTCATAGGATTCAAGGGTAATACTTCTTCTCTTTCTAGGGTGGGTGCTCTAGTCTCTTGTACAGACAGGTGTCTCCAGTCTTCCTGTGTCCTTTCAAATTTGACATCCATATATTTGGTCCTTAGTAGCTTCGACTCATTCTGTTGTTCTTCTAGTGAGTGCACTATTCTCCTAGCCATGAAATCTCTTAGTTCTTGCTTTTTCTATTCAAGATCCTCCTCTTCTCATTTCCTTCATATCTAATCTTTCTCAATCCAAGTTTTTCCTAGCAATATAGCAAATGGAGCACTGTTATCAACAAACTTAATGATCTCAAATTATTCTTTTGTCGAAGTGCCATGAGAACTCATAGATGTCTGGGTAAGTCTTCCACATAGGTTTATCAACTTTCCTCTAAATAATCCTATTCCTCCTAATGAAGGAACCATAGCAGGATTTCCCAAAATTTCCCAAGTTCTTTCTGTCATAATATTCACATGTGTCTCGTCATCCAGAGAAAAATCTATGTCATAGTCTCCTATTCTTGCTTCTATGCATTCTTTCTCTTTTAAGATCTCTGATAGATTGGTGTCTCTATGATCATTCAAGGCTTATTTCATCTGTAATAATACAGTCTCTGATTCTTTTTGGGATTCTTCCATAGTCTTAGTCTCTTGGCCTCCCTCATGGTTTTATTGTCTCATATTTTCAAATTTAGCAATCATTCTAGGGAAATCCAAAAATTCATGGTCCATAGCTTTACAAAAAATACAACTAGGTCTTCTACCAGGGCATTCCTTAGCAAGATTCCTCGATATTCTGCAACTGTAACAAAGGGTTAATCCTCTCTTTCTCTTAAATGATCCCCAACCTTTCCTGTACTGCGCACTAGGGTCAGAGTAATTAATCTGCATAAAATTCTTTCTAGGATTCTGCATCCATTTGTTAGTCCAAACATTCTTTCTATGCATAGGAATAACATATCTTTCATTGCTTCTATCATATCAAGTCGTCTTTCTTTTAACTGTGCCCTAGTTCTCAATCTAGGACAAAATTTATCAAACATACCTAGATTCATTCTTTTGAAACAAAAAATTTCACTTATCTTACCTTTCTTAGAGCACAAATCTTCAAGATAATACCTCTTTTCTTCAGATCATACTTCTATTCTTAGCATAGAGCTTCGTAATTCAATTAGAATATTGCACACTAAAGCAATAGATCTACACACAAATCTTTTCTCTTTTCTTCAGTTCCCAGTAATCATAGTTTTAGGTCCTGACAACGGAACCATTTGTTGGCATAGGGTAGAACCAGAGTTCAACGCTTCAACAATGCACCAACAAAAACCCTAACTACCGACCCTTTCAGAAACACCTGTGAAGTAGATGAAGTCTCACCCGAGGTAGAGGCATAGGTGGTTACAGGACTCAAGTTTCTGCAACCTTAGTTGGGACACATATCTGTGATTACACCATTCTAACAAAGAACTTATCATTTAACATTCATCAGTATTTAACCCTTATTCACATCACAGGTCCAAACCCTAATTACATAACAATACAGTATTCAACCAGATCTAAGACATCTAAGCACTTAGCACATGGGAAGAGATCATATCTAGCATTCATTCGAATTTCACATCACTAAGCACTAAGCTAACATACCACATTCATCTAAACATTCATTACTGCACTTAATCTTAAATTATATACACAAGACAATAACCATAATGTACAAAACAACCATAACACAGGATATACGTGGTTCACCCTAGTGTGGGGTTACATCCACCAACTCTTCTCTTCTTTATTATATTCTATCAAGCTTCTTACAGGCACAAAGCATCAAAACCCTACTCCACAGAGGATAGGAGATCTGCACGCACCTCTCCAGATCCTCCTTCCCCAAGTGAGATCACAGCACAAAGCCTCCTTACACAATCTAAGCACAAAGCACTAAAGATGACCCACACTTAGCTCTACAGCCTCAACATACACTAAGCATAGAGCCTCTTACAATTACTTGCACTTAGCACAATACTTAGCACCTAGCATCACATCCACACACACACACACACCTACTTACATTGCCCAGCTTTCTATTTCTACATTACAAGAGGGCCTAAACATGGGTAAACGCATGGGCCGACATCTCCATGCCTGTTACATAAACCCTAATCCCAAAAATACCCTAAAAAGGGGCCGAGATCCCACGATCTCCGCTTCGACTTGCGCTCTGCCTTCAACCAACTTGTCGAAGTCCCAAAATAGGTCAAACATGACCAAGGATCTCCAAAACTTGGTCAAGGGCCAACAAAGATCATAGGGACACTTCTCCACCAAGAAGATTCAGATTTTAGAATCAATGACAGTGAGAAACAAACATGCCTAAGGAAGAAAAAATATTCAGAAGAGTAACTCCTTTCAGAAGATCTTCAACTCCCAGATATCAAACTATATTTTTTTCTTTATGTTATGCATGCAATAATTTTGGACATAACGTTGTAAATTGGAGAGCTAATAGCAGGAACATAAACAACTTTGAAAGTCATACAAAAAATTGTTATCTAGGAAGGCCTAGTGAAACACATAGAAGAAGCTACAACATGTTTGAATCATCGAGCACTGAAGTGGAATTCTACAAGTGAAAAAACTTTGGACACATAGCCAAATATTGTAGAATGGAAGTCCCTCCTAGAGAATCACAATAGAATAACAACAGTCACAGACATGAACCTTAGAAGAGAACATGGATAAGAAATCATAATCAATATAGAAATGAAGAATGCACACTCACTCTACAAGATAAGAATAAGAAACGTGGTTGGTATGTTGATAGTGGTTTTTCAAAGCAAATGACAGGTGATGAAGACATGTTTCTAACATTGAAAAAGGAAAGAGATGGATCGGTCTCCTTTGGAAACGATGACTCAACTAGAATCATTGGAAAGGGCACAATCAAAATTGGAAACAAGGATACCAAAGAAAAAATGTTCTACTAGTGGAAGATATGAAACATAATCTTCTAAGTGTAAGTCAAATGTGTGGCCAAGGTCACAAGCTTATGTTCAATTCACAGAAATGCGAGATAAGAAAAGCAGGTTCAAGAAAATTGGTTGCAACAACTGTAATAAATTCAAGAAACATATATGTATTAAGTGAAATTAGAAATGAAAAGTGTTATCTAGGGAAGGAAGATTAAGTTTGGCTATGGCACAGAAGAATGGGTCACATAAAATTTTATAACCTCGTCAAAGTAAACAAAAAGGAAGCAGTCAAAGAAATGCCCCAGATCACGAAACCAACCAACACTTTATGCAAGCATTGTCAATGAGGAAAGAAAACAAAGACCAGGTTCAAATCAAAGGAATACTCAATTATAAGACCACAAGAAATTATGCATACTGATCTAGTTGGAACAAATAAACAAAGGGTTTAAAAGGTGAGAAATACTTTATGTTATTGGTTTATGATTATACAAGAATGACTACAGTTTGTTTTCTTAGGAATACGTTAGAATCATTTGAAAACTTCAAGGTATACAAGGAAATGGTTGAAAATGAAATGGATTAAAAAATCAAATGCTTGATATCTGATAATGGAGGAAAGTTTACTTCAAAGGAATTTATGGATTTACGCAACAAGCATGGTATAAAAAACAATTCTTCGTTGCTAGAACACCTCAACAAAATGGGGTCGTCGAAAGAAAGAACATGACAGTATAGGAAATAGATCGAACAATGTTAATGGATTCCAATTTGACAGATGTTTTTTGGACACATGTAGTGCATACAATAGTTCATACTCAAAACAAAGTAATGCTCAAGAACAAAAATGACAAAACTCCTTACGAGCTATGGAAAGGAATACCAACAAATGTGAAGCACTTCAGAGTCTTTGGAAGCAAATGCAACATCAAAAGAGAAGATGATAGAATGAGAAAGTTTGAGTCTAGTGTAGACAAAGGTGTACTTGTTGGTTACTCAAGTACAAGGAAATCATACAAAGGTTACAATATAAGTCTCAACAAAGTTGTGGAAAGCATCAATGTAATGGTTGATGAGATGGGTGGACGAAAATTAAAGGAAGAAGAAAAAGATTCAATGGAACATGTTTACGAAGAAGAAGCAAAGAATGAAGAAGCAACATAAGGGGAATATGAAGAAGATCAAATAGAAGTAGAAGAGAAAGAAAAATAAATTACCTCCAAAGACACCTAGCAAACGAATACAGAAGAATCATCCATTAGATCAGATTATCGAGAATAAAGATGAAAGAGTTGAGATTAGAAGAATAATTCGTTCACCAGAACAACTGCACCTAGCACTCTTATCTTCGATTGAACCAAACAGTTTTGAAGAAAACAACAATGATGAATTCTGGATAAAGTCCGTGGATGAAGAATTGGATCAGATAGAGAAGAATGACACTTGGGAATTGGTTCCAAGACCAAGGTACAAGAATGTGATCAACACAAAATGGGTCTTCATAAATAAATTGAATGAAGATGGACATGTTACCAGGAAAAAATCTAGATTGGTATGTAAAGGATACACACAGTTTGAAGGTATCGAATTTCAAGAGACATTTTCCCCAGTTGTCAGAATGGAAGCAATCAGATTGATACTAGCTTATGCATGTTCAAAGAATATTAAAGTGTATCAGATGGACGCAAAATGAACTTTTCTGAATGGATAACTAGAAGAAGAAGTATACATTGAGGAACTTGAAGAATTTTAGTTATCAAAAATGAAGATTATGTTTTCAAATCAAAGAAGGCCTTGTATGGTCTCAAACAGTCCCCTAGAGCATGGTATTATAGACTAGATGGATACTTACAACAACAAGGGTTCAGGAAAGGTAATGCAGACAACAACCTCTACATCAAGGTAACTCAACATAGTGTTTTATTAATTGAAGTTTATGTTGATGATATTATTTTTGGAAGTGATAGTGACAGGTTGAGACAAAAATTTGCAAAGGATATACATAATGAATTTGAAATTTCATTACTTGGAGAACTATCCTTCTTTCTGGGTCTTTAGACATGTCAAAGAAACCAAGGGATTTTTATTTTTCAAACCAAGTATATCATAGAAATGCTAAAGAGGTTCGGAATGGAAGATTGCAAACCAGTCAGTACTCCTATGAAAACCAGTTGAAAGTTAAGTAAACATGATGATTCAAAGTCTATAGATCAGAGACATTATAGGTCAATGATTGGAAACGTACTTTATGTGACAACATCCAAACCATATGTAATGTAGGCAGTTGGACATGTGGTAAGATTTCAAGAAACACCAAAGGAATCACATGTTCTAGCAGTAAAGAGGATATTCAAATATCTCAAGGGTATGAAAGATTTTGGATTATGGTACCCAAATGGAAATGATTTATCACTTATTTCCTACACAAATGCATATTGGGTAGGTTGCATTGATGACTGATGAGGCACCAATGGAACATCGTTCTACTTGGGTGAGTGTTTGGTATCATGGATAAGTAAGAAACAATCATCAATATCATTATCTACAACCGAAGCAGAGTATATTGCAACAACAACATGTTGTACACAGGTTCTATGGATGAAACAAACTCTGACATATATACAAGTTGAGTATGATGATCCCATTCCAATCTACTGTGATAATACAAGCGCCATTAGTATCTCAAAGAACTTGTTGATTCACTCTAAGATGAAGCACATTCCAATCAAGTATCACTTTCTACGGGAACGGGTTGCATAGAAGAATATCATAGTTGAATATGTGGGAACAAAAGAACAAGTGGAAGATATCTTTACAAAACCACTTCCAAGGGAAGCCTTTGAGTATATTCGCTAGAGACTCGGAGTAATTTCTACTCCAAAATGAATGATTTTGAATGCTTATCTTATATGTCTTAGATTTACATGAGGAAGCACCATAAAGAGGATAGTTCAGGTTGGGGGAGCAATTTCAGGAAGAGTTCAGTCAGGGGGAGTATCCCTAAGGATAGTTCATATAGGGGGAGTAGCCTCTGTTATCACTGAAATTTCGTCCGCACAGGGCGACAAGAACTCAACATCATCAACACAGAAAAAAAATCATCCATGGCACAAGGATTAACTCCACAGCACATCAAAA
>JASDQU010304576.1:0-13687 GCA_032191745.1 Picea mariana
GAACCATCTCTGCATCCTCTTGTTTTTAAAAAAGGAAACAAAACCATCCCCTAGTCAGAATGATTACTTCTGGTGGGTATCCCAGTATGTGGTTCCATGTAACCTCCACCCACATGTGTATCTCCCTAGCCCTCAAAGCCCTGTATCCAAACCTACCTACAAGCCCCCACGAAGAAACAATACCTACTTCCTGCATCCCAACATTCCTGCCAAGGGTTAACCTTGTTGATTATTTCAACTATGTGAGACATTCTCTAGCTTACAAACCTATGAGATCTGGATCATTGCAACCATGTGAGATATTCTCCATCTTACAAACCTAAGAGAAATCCCCTAAAGAAGGTGTGTGGTTCCTATATCGGACAGATCTGGAATGTAGAGATGACCTCCTCCATTTAGAGAGTTGATAAGAACTCTAGATGATTATTCTGTGGGAAAGGTAATCTATTGAGTTAGACGTGCCTGTGGCTGAGCACAAGGTGAACGTGTGAAATCCCAAAGTGTTGGGTGCATCATCATGAGAACAAAAATGAATATGATGTATTAGCCTCCTCTGAGCAACAGAGTTGACGAGAAACTCCAAATGACTCTCTTGTCTGATGCAGTAGGAAAGAATATTTGTTGAGTGGACGTGCCTATGGACGAGCATAGGTGAACGTGTGAAGAACTAGTTATTTTGTGTAATGAAGTGAGCCAGAGATATGGAAATCCCTATGGATGTGCCCCTAGTGGATGAGAACTAGTGGGTGTATCATATGCCTTTCTATATTGTTATATATTCAAACATGCCTGTAACCGTAATTGTAATGGAAAGGGTACAGGTCGACCCCACCTTAATGTGACTGGTAATTAATATAAAAGATAATTAATCTAGTTAATATTAATTATATTATAAGATAGTGATTTTAGCCCTATTGAGCCAATAGAAACTTTTGTTGATAGGTTCATGTTAGTATCAGTAAAGGTAAATTCCCCACTGAGGAATCATATCTTTCAAGTGAGTTAGGAAATTTCAGCAAGTACACTTTCTTGGGAAAATTGCGCACCTCTCTTGGGCGATAGTCTTCTAGGGTTTGAGCACCCTCTTGTGTGCTAGGTTTTATCTTGGTGATGAAGGTATTTATCTTGAGGAATATAGAAAAGGATTTGGCTGGGTTTTCTTCCCTTGTTGAGAAGGGTTTCCCAAGATACTTCTTATGTTCTTGTTGAAACATACAAGCCTCTCAAGGCACATCCTGATAAAGCAAAAGACATTTTCAAGATATCCTTCAGTCACGAGCCACCTTATTGATGCTGAGCCTCCTTTGCTTAGAAAATAAACAAGAGAACATGTATGGCAAGATTCCAAAACAAAAGAATACCAATATATCTTAAAGAAGGATGCATAAGATATTATTGAGGGATCACAAGGGAATTTTGTGGTAGCTTCCAAGTGGATCTATAAGATCAAACATGTAGATGATGGAAGTGTCTAGAAATACAAAATGAGATCTATAGCCAGAGGTTTCTCACAAATAGAGGGAGTTGTGTATGATGAGACACTTGATCCAGTAAACTCGATACACTTCCATCCGTATTACCATCCATGATCTGGAAAATATATCTGATAGAAAAATTCTTGATGAGTTTATAGTTCAGCAAGAGTGTTGTTGATCCAAACCTATATCATTATAGTGTTGATGACGAGACCCTGATTTTGGTGACATATTCAGAAATCCTTGTTGTTGGATACAATTAATCCTTGAATTTTAAATTCAATATGAAGAATCTGAGTATGATGCACTACTTCTTGGAACAAGAAGTATGACAGATGAACGATGATATTTTCCTGAGTTATGCAAAATCCACCGTGATAAATTTAAAAGGAGAATATTGATGATGATTCAGACAAGACTGATCCAAAACTGATTGGATCACTGATGTATCTGTTTAACACTAGACTTGATTCATTCCATGCAGTGAATGTGCTTAGTCATTTCATGCGTCAACCGAGACAGATTCACTAGACAATAACAACACATAAGGCACAATTGGATAGGGCTTGAGATATGCCTCCATAGTGAACTTGAGTTTGCAGGATATGCCGATTCAAATTGAGAAAAAAGTATAGTGGACTAGAAGAACACATCCGGTTGATATTCTAACATGAAGTTTTCCATGGTTTCCTAATACATCAAGAAACAAAATCTTTGTGGCCTTGAATACCATAGAAGCAGAGTATGTACCATTGAGTGTGCAAAGCAGTATGGTTTCACAAGATTCTGATAGACTTACTTGATCATGAGATGGATCCTATGATGATAACTAAGAGCCATGTATAAATCTCCTTGAGAACCCAATGTTTCTTGATGGATCGAAACACAATGAGATGAAATATTCTTATATCAGAGATATGATGCAGAGGGAAATCATACACATGCAGTACCTTCCTACACATGAGCATATTGCAGACATCTTCACTAAACTAACTTGGTGAAGAATGCCTCCCTAGTTGAGACAGAGTATTCATGACTCTAGCCAAGTCAAAATTCAGAGTACATCTGTGTGAGACTTGGCATGATGAATAATGCCTCCCAAGCTGAGAGGGAGTGTTGATGATTGCACCTATGTGAGACATTCTCCAGATTACAAACCTCTGAGATGTGGATCATTGCAGCCATGTGAGATATTCTCCAGCTTACAAACCTAAGAGAAAGCCCCTGAAGAGGGTGTGTGGTTCATATCTGAGATAGAGCTAGAACATAGAGATGACCTTCTCCATTCATAAAGTTTAGAAGAAATCCAGATGATTATCCTATGGGAAAGGCGATTAGCTGAGTTAGACATGCCTGTGGCTGAGCACAAGGTGAACGTGTGAAATCCCAAAGTGTTGGGTGCATCGTCATGAGAACATAAATGAAGATAATGTATTAGCCTCCTCTGAGTAGCAGAGTTGACAAGAAACTCCAGATGACTCTCTTGTGTGATGCAGTGGGAAAGAAGATATGTTGAGTGGATGTGCCTGTGGACAAACATAGGTGAACGTGTGAAGAACTAGTTCTTCTGTGTAATGCAGTGAGCTAGAGATGGAAATCCCTGTGGATGTGCCCCTAGTGGATGAGAATTAATGGGTGTATCACATACCTTGTTATATTGTTCAAGAGTCAGACCCGCCTGTAACCCTAATTATAATGTAAAGGGTACAGGTCGGCCCCACCTTAATGTGACTGGTAATTAATATAAAAGATAATTAATCTAGTTAATATTAATTATATTATAAGCTAGTGAGGTCGGCCCTGTGGAGCCAATAGACACTTCTATTGACAGGTTCAGGTTAGTATGATTAAAGGTAAATTCCCCATTGAGGAATCATATCTTTCAAGTGAGTTTGGAAATTTCAGCAAGTACACTTTCTTGGGAAGAGTGCACACCTCTCTAAGGCACTAGTCTTCTAGGGTTTGAACACCCTCTTGTGTGCTAGGTTTTATCTTGGTGGTGAAGGTCTTTCTCTTGAGGAATATAGAAAAGGATTTGGCTGGGTTTTCTTCCCTTATTGAGAAGGTTTTCCCAGGATACTTCTTGTGTTCTTGTGCATTGTACTTCTTCTTGTGATATTGGTTGTTGCAACATTTATGGTTATGATTAAATGCTAAAATTGGAATGAAATTCATGCTTAACCTTGACTATTGAAAAATCAACAAACCTTAGCTTAATATTATTCACTCTCCAAGCCTTTACAAACGCTCTATGGAACACCTCTTTCCTGGAACTGGTTAACACTTCATCCACCACATACGCCTCCCTCTCGATCTCATTTTAGGTTTTTTTATTTTTAACAAGAAAGAATAGATTTATATTATATAAAAGAGGTTGTGGCCATAGCCAAAATCAATTAGAGTACAGAAATTGGCATGATACAAGTTGTTTCATTCTTGCAAAACATTTTTAGTCTTGTAAAACATGAGAGTGATTGCTTGTTCTTCTACTAACACATTGCTAACACATAGAGACTACTATTTTGTTCTATCCTATCGACCAGAGACAAAACATTATTAAGAAGGTTTCCAAGTCTACACTTATTTACTATATTATCAAACATATACATAAAATCCAAATTGGAAATAGAGTAATGCGTTGCTTGAGTATGGTCGGAACCCAAAGTTCCTATGTGCAATGGAGAGTTGTTGTTGTTGAGTGATCTTATTACTCTACTCCTCCTTGTAAATCCAAGGTTGTATGTGTGCCAAAATAGTTTACGATCTATCATTGTGAGCTTCCAAGTTCGCCACCTTCCTCTTCAAGTCTTCGATTTCCAAATTCCCTCTTCTGTTTACGATGGTCTATGAGTACCACTCCATCACCCGAAACTCTTCCTCCCATGCCCCCATTCTGTTGGGTCTGTAAACCCAGAGAGAAGCAGATATGCAGCAGAGAACCAAGATAAATACACAACAAAATATAAATCACATAAGACACAGTATTTACGTGGTAAAACCCTCAGGGTGAGGGAAACATCCATGAGACAATGGCATAATCAATCTATTAGTAGAAATAGCCTAGAGATTACAACTCCCATAGGTGATACAAGTGCTTTCAAAACTGAAGCACCCATTTCACTACTCCACCTCAATTTTTCATGTGGCTACTGACAACACCCTGCATGTGAAATATCTTATCTTCTCATCGCAAAATTATGCATTATTGTAGCATAGTATACACAAGACATGCCCTCCTTCTTCCTTATAACCGGGACACCATCTTGAAGAAAGATTACAATGAAAGCTAAAGAGACATTTACCAATCTCACAAGGCTCATACTGAATCTCATCAGTATCCTTCATTTATCATTTTCCTCGTCTCTATGTATCTCTATGCCCAATATTTGTTTTGCAGCTTGGAGATCCTTCATTGCAAATGTCCTGTCCAACTGATCCAACCCGTTGATATTAACCATGCTTGTGCTTGCTAAAAACATATCGTCAACACTATAAACACCAAGATAGTGGATACCATAGTTATTCTCACTTCTTGTAAATCTCATCTCACCATGAAGGAATCAACATCTTGTAAAATTGTCTGGTCTAGATCCAGGCCATACAATAATTACTTGAACTTTGCAAACAACTCTCCTATTGTGATCCTCAACACCTCCAGTGCTCCACCTCGAACTCTGTATTCGAGACCTTGCCAAAAAAAAATGAAGCCATCCAAGTGAGCTTGACACAATCTCAACTCCATGAAACTTTCAATGGAGTCCTATCTCAACCTTAACATGAACATCCCCTTGACCAAAATCAAAAATTCACCGCTCACCTCCAGGCCCATTTATAATAGAGTTACAACTAGCCTTTAAGAAGGCTTGATTACATGGGATTACATGGACATAAAACCACGGGAAACTAACATGATCCGTAACCCACCCCTTACCATCTAAGTCTACGTCTATACTTAACCAACAAGGTCTTACAGCCATATGCCCAACTACATGAAAAATCAATTTTTTTTACAACTCCATTAAAATAAATGTTCACATGACAACTACCATTACAGACACTGCCATTTACCAGCACTTCTCTCGTCCTTGGCTGCGCCTTTCTATTTCTTGTCTGCAACCACCACTACCAGCAGCACTGCTGCCATCGCTGTATCCATATCCAGCTAGCATTTCCATAGGATTGCAGAATCCGTTAACTGGAAACCGATATCCATATAAGAGTATGACATCCACCTTATGCAAGCCACGAGGCGAGGGATTCTGCGCCACCACTTTGCCCATGCCGTCAACTGATAATGTCGCATTATCACCATGGGGATATCATCCTGACGCCCGCATATAGCCTTCTGCAAGGAACTCCACCTCGACTTTATGTTCTCCATATGGGTATGTGTCCGTCAACAAATCCACCCCTTTTTATTTCGCAATAGCCCCCCACAGATCTATCTCTTGAAGACTTTCTTGTACGACCTCCATGGCGACTTCAACGCAGCCTCGATATAGACCACTCACTGGATTGAGCCTCATCCTTCTCTATAGTGGCCCACCTAGAGCTCCTTCATGCACACGCCTCACGCCTCCCATCTCCGCGGCCTCCAATTTTAATTCATGCAGTCGACAGTCTGAAAGATTGATGGCTCCTTCCTCACTTGTGTTGGTATCTTCAATTCTCTGGACTGCAACCCATAGAAAAATCTCAAGCATGCTTCAATTTCATGCTAGGATCTCTCCACTAGAATACAGATCTGGCTCTCTTGTCTAAGAAATTGAAACCGATGTCACAGGAAAGTCCACTACATGTGATCAAAGTCTGCTTTCACCAGGGCCTCTTGGCTTCCTTCTTCGCCTTCAGGAAGACCAGATCTGACCAAATCCACTCTACAAAAACCATCTATGGACTTAGCGTGTGATAGGTGAACCATCCCCCTGTATCCTTAAGTCTTTGTAGCTTGGATTCAAGCGACCCAATTGAATCATTCTTGAGGGGAATCTCTTCTGTCTTCAAATGGGAAATCTTACGTGCCATCAAAAAACTTCCAGCAGAACACTATTCCTGTCGTCATTGGAATCGTACTTGGCCTTACAAGCCTCTGGCCAAAAAATTATGGGGACACAATCGGGGCTCACAACTCCTCAAAAAAACAAAAATCCCAATTCTGTGTTCTGTGTCTCTCCTCCTCTCCATGGCTCTCACAATTTATTCGACATCGTCCTCCCATGCAAATCGAGACATCCATGGCTTAGCTTCATAAAAGAGCCTTTCAATTCTCTTGGATGCCATTTTTCATGTGCTTTGTCTCTACATTTGTGGCTATGTCACCGATCTCGATAATCAGACACAACAACTTGGAAATAATGGAGTAAGTGCCACTTGTAAGTGCCAGTTGTAAGCACCATTTATCAGTTTCAGTTGTGAGAGTCAGTTGTAGGAGTGTTAATAATCAGTTCATAGTTAAGAGTCTAGTTGTCTTTGGTTTACATGTAACCGACTCAGTAGAGTCTTTTCCTATATAAGGATGTAATCCGTCTTCATTGAATAATATAAAAGTGAGCGTAGCCTCACCGTGTTGTTTGCCTTGTATATTTTATCTCAACCTTACCAACATTGACAATGGTTTCAAGTTCTGTTTTCTCGAGGCTATGCATGGGTGCACTCTACAATCTAGTCGGGCCACACTCTTTATGCGCATCTCTTCTCATGCTCATGGTGCCACACAAAATATTGTCCTCTTCCATGCATACTGGTATTCATTCTCATTTCCTCACGTCGCAACTCTTTGACAATAACCTAGAACCTCATGTAGAAAATCTTCCTCCGTCGTTTTTCTTTCTCAATATTCCATGCGTCTGTCACTAATCCTTCATGGATTTCCACACAAGGCTCTGAAACCACTTGTTGGGTCCGTAAACCCACAAAGAAGCAGATCTGAAGCAGAGAACGAAGATAAATACACAACAAAATAGAAATCACACAAGACACAATATTACACAATATTTATGTGGTAAAACCCTCAGGGTGAGGGAAACATCCACGGGACAATGGAAGAATCAATCTATTAACAGAAATGACTTGGAGATTATAATAGCCATAGGCAATGGGTAGCCCGAGAGAGGGCTAGAAGCTCCTGCTCCTCAAATGCCTCTAAGGCATTCATATTTATACAATGTCTCCTTCAATTATACAAAACTGAAAACATTAAATGCTGCCCCTATCTTCACTGAGTAGTTTCAGCAAGAGGCAATAAATATTCCTCAAAACTTGGTCAGCCAAAAACACCTTATCCAAAATACACCTTATCAAAAATAGTTTTCACATTCCTAACAAATTCTTCCCAAGTATTCTTCAAGTGTCAATAGTCCATGTTTTAGTCCATGTTTTGATGGAGGATTTCTCTCGTCTGAATATTGACCTCGTTGTTTAAGAGTTGCATGCCATGTGGAATACAACATACACGTTCAGAGGTACTGGAACCCATAACTTCCTTGCTCAATTTATTCCTAAATTTCCACCAGGTTCTCCACATCTTCTGCCTCTGCTGAGAGATTGTGAGGGGGGAGCACACAAATTCCATTCTCACCCCACCTAAACCATCATATACACTAATCCGCTACCTTCCCACTGTTATATCACAAAAATCGAGTTGATTTGTGACATGTCGAACGTTCCACCCGTCTAACTCACACGTGCTTCCGTATTCACATGCAATATTTTCATGTCATCTAATTATGTTCACTTATGGTAAAGGATGATCATGAGGCTCATTGTCAATGGTTTTTGAAATTCCTTATGGGAGCCAGACTCCTAAGTTCGCCATGCAATCTGCTTTGGAATTTAATGATCTTGGTACTTGGAATGCCAAAATTTCTCTAGAAGTGTTTATCAACCTTTTCATTATATCAATTGATATTGGTATTTTAATGGATGGGTTTGTCTCCATGTTGTTCAAATATCTAATAACTATTGCTTGAATCCCCAAATATCTGTAGATGTTCTATTCCGAGTTCTTTTGCAAGTTGAAAACCTTTCCATGAGGTTCATTCCTCTGCCTGATTGTTCTTTCCCAAGCCCCAATCTTAACTTATTTCTAGATATCCTCCTGGTATCCTCCTGGTGAATAGATCGCCTCTCGCCCGTGTCACCCTAAGGATTTCTTTCGAAGCACCGTCGAAAAAAAGACTTGCTATTATTCATTTTTTCCACCACTCATAGAATTCTTTCTCTTTGAGTCTTATTTTCCAGGTGGCTCAAGATTTTCCTATGTTATCCCTCTTATGCAGGGTGGAATATTTATATCTCCTATCCATATGGATTCTTCAATGCTTAGGTATAAGTATTTTAATCATTGCATCCTTGGTGCATTCATCTTGAAATAAGGATACAGTAGAAGAGTTTCACACTTGGTTGTTTATCATGAAGATGTTTCAAAATAATGGGATCATGTAGTCTAAGGATGGAGACATTATGCTAGAGAAATGAATGAATATTAGGAAATTGAATTACAACCATCTACATAGACATTAACTATTGATCTCAAGGGTATTAATCTCAAGGGTATTAGGAAAATGGTGAACACAATTTCATGAAATCAAGGATATTAGGAAAATGGTCAACATAATTTCATGACAACCACTACAAATATCTTTTTCTACACCCACATATCATTAAAATAAAAGTACACTTGCTAAGAATCCAAGAAGATATTCCTATTTCACTAGGTGAAGGTGGAACTCAACTGGGCCATTCTTCTATCTTCCAACTTTTTTCAAGCTAATTTGGATTGATCATATAATCACGCTATGTTGGTTATGCAATTCCTTATTATATGGTCAGTGCTTACATGGACATGAAATGTATGAAAGTTTTTCTTTAGTGGTCCTCTTTAAATATATATAGAAGAACATATAGTTTTGATCATATGGTCAGTGCTTACATGGACATGAAATGTATGAAAGTTTTTCTTTAGTGGTCCTCCTAAAATATATATAGAAGAAAATACATTTTTGATTGGCGTTGTTGAGAGGTTTTGAGGAAATAACCTCTATATGTATGGAGTTCATAGTTTCTATAAAATTATCTAGAAATATGCAAACAACATGCAATGTTATTTTAGCATAAGAAATGAAATTGGATGATATTTTAAATGATGGATGATTGAATTTTATGAGGATGGAGTCGATAAAGGAAACCCAAGACTTGTAGGATATGCCAACACGGTAAGATACCATATATGGGATTCATGATGATGATGATAATGCCCACAGGGTGAAGGGTAGTCACTGATGGAGTGTACTATTATATCCCTCCCTTATGTTAAGACACTAGTTTAAACCCTTGGCTTAACTTTTGTTCCATGTAAGGGGCATCATCAACACACCTGGAGGTTATAGTGGTAGCAGTTGGAATTGAACCCATGTTACACGATTACAAACCTAGCTAGTTGTTGATTTCGCCAATCACAAAAACAGATGATGATGATGACATACCCATTGAGACCATGATTTTTCTATTAGAATTTAATAAATAAAAATTAATTAGTATGTTTCTTCTAAGATCGTATAGATTGTAAATAAAATTAACAAGATCATTTGTTTTCATGGGTAAATACACTCTAAACATCAATTGTATTAATTTTTTTTTTTTTCTGAAAATTGGATTTGATCTTTATGTATGTTGTTCACTCCAAGACAAAATAATTTTCATTTTCTACCTTGTTATAGTTGAAAAATTTACAAAATCTTTCTTCAAATTTCTTTTTAGGCCTTTTCGATCACCCAATTTCACTTTCAAGCTCATGTAAGTTTTTTCTTATTTTGTCAATATTTATTTTCTTCTTGAAGTAGGAAATAGTAGAGAGACAGTTTTGATCCTCTAACTTAGAGTTAGTGGCCTCTTTGTAGTAAACTACATTTTTATTTTTATCAATCCCATTGCAACATCATAGATTTTAATTGAATTTGGTTGCTAAAATACCAATAATGTTGTTGATATTTTTAAGATCATCCTCTTCTACTACCCCCAAAATCCAAACCAAAGAAGTAAAATCTCCAGTCTAGCCTCTATTTCGCCTTGAGTGATTTTTACTAGTATTTGAAGATGTGGTAGGAAGCCTATCTTTTCTCATAATAGTTAACTTATACTTGTATAATAAGTACCATATCCTTACTCTACATAAGTGGGTAGGTTGTATTTCTTTTAATTCTAAGATTGTGTATTAAAATTTTTTGATTGATTTTCTTGATTTTCCTCCAATTCTCCCTAGAAATACTACAAACACATATTTTGCAACCTTACAAAATCATTAGGTTAACAATCATGTCAAAAAAATAATTTTTTTTCTCCCCCAACCATAACTTAGCTTCTCTAATATTATTTCTTAAGACCATATAAACCTTTTCAAGTTCTACTAATCCTCCTTTTATTAGTATAGCTCTAGTAGCTTATGATGGATGCCAATTCCATGATATTAATACGAAGGTACTTCTTGTAGTTGTGTTTGTTATAAAAAACTTCGGTTAGGTAACATTTCTATACTTAATGATCATTATCTGTTATGAGCCAAGGGGGGGAATATATATGGATAAATGTGTATGATATGACCCCAAGGGGGGCATATATGGGCCTAAATGTACATGTAATGTGTAAATACATATGTAATAGGACCGGCCTAGTGATCAAGGGGCCTCATTTGCAAGTGTGAATAACTATTTATAAGAGATCATGTATTCATTATTAACATGTGAATTGTGAAGTATGAAAGGTATTTGGTTATTTGGAGCGGGTTCCCCTTGTTAGCGATTAGTTTTGTCTTAGGCGCAAAAGCACCCAGGTCTGCAGAATGAACGGGAAACACCCAAGCGCAGCAGCGGAAGGATCTCCTTTCCAGTTACGAGTCAAGCGAGCGGGCAAGGTTTTGCTGTCGACAGCCAAGATCCATCCACAAAGTAGATCTACGGTCATCGGGGTCTTGGGGCTATCAAGTTACCCGACATATAGCATCAAGGAAAGCTCCTATATTTCAAGGTTGAATCTGGGTCGTCCGATCCAATGACGCGTGGCACAGGATCCAGTCACACTGGCATATCGACATTTGGGAGTTCGTGGGGTGAAGGTTTTATGTCTTCGAGCATCGCGAAACTTCGAACCCCGACAGCGCCAAAAACGCCGAAACTGGGGCCCGCGACATCACAAAGCATTTTCAGTCGTCCATCTAAAGGGAACACCTGGCAGCAAATTGGGCCATCTCGGCGTTTCACCCATTGCGACTCCAAGGCACAAAAATCAGCTTCGTTATGTTCCGATGCACGAGATGCCGGGAGAGTCTCGGGCCCGGGTCCACAGTAGCGTCGGGTGAGTTCAAGACCATCAGATCTCAGAGGGACACGTGGCACCAGATTGGGCCATCTCGGTGTTTCGCCCATCGCGAGTCCAAGGCAAAAAAAGCAGCTTCGTTATGTTCCGATGCACGAGATGTTAGGAGAGTCCCGGGCCCAGGCCCACAATAGCGTCAGGTGAGTTTAAGACCATCAGATCTCAGAGGGACACGTGGCACCAGATTGAGTCATCTCGGCGTTTCGCTCATCGCGATTTCAAATTTTAGGAATAGTTCCTTTCCATTCGTGAACACTGAAAGCGTGTTGGGAATAAGCACATGGTCACAGCCCATGGTCACTTGGGGAGAGGAAGGAGCTGCATAAAGAAGGCCGAAGCGTCGAGTTCAGTTACACAGAGGATCGTCGCGGTCTCCAAATGCCATCGGATCCGATCTTCACATTTTTTCTCGCCTGGAGTAAATGACAACAAGAGCGGGTGGTTGAAACCTCCTTTCAGTCATTAAGTAAGGGGAATGGAGGGTCTGGCAAACCGTCTACCTGAGGAAGTCCTGTGTATCGATTTTCTCGAAGGAGCCATGCCGAAGTCTTCAGCTCGACAGATAAGTCTGCACACATTATCTGAACACTTGTTAGCTCAGCTACCCTCCTTACAGGAGCCATGCGTAGTCAAGGTGGCATTAAAAGAAAGATATCAGTACAAGTTTGATTGAAGGGACACCTAGTTTTGGGTGACTGAAACATGCCTCTGTGGGGAGAATTTTCCTAAGTATATAAACTTAGTCTTTGTATTTTGTAAGCATCGATGGTTGAGCAGAGCTCTCGGTTGTAAAGTTTTAATGAAGCACTGTTATTCTAGTTATGCATGAACTTTTGAGACTTCTTGCCTTATGAATGCCAGTTTCTTTCATGTCTCTATTTACACTGTGCTAGAGTAGCTCGGAATTGGAGGATCCAGTCAAGTTGTAGCTATTATAGGATGATTTTATAATGGATCACTGTAATAGTTATGTTGTCTCTGATCAGTCCTTGTAATTTTTCCCAGTGCTGAACGACTTGGAATTGGAGGATCCAGTCAAGTCCCCCTTCAGTTTCTCGAGACCCTGAACCAAGAGGATCTTGCATTCAGAGTATTTCTTCTACATGCTGTTGAAAGCCTGTTGCCCAAAGTAGTTTGTTCACCCCTCCTACCGAGTCTTCTACCTGTCCACCTTTCAATCAACCCACTGGCTGAAGTTAGATCAAGACCTCCTTTGTCCCATACATGCTAGACCTAGTCCTTGAGTTAGAATGATACTTCCTTGAGTCTTTACCTCCATTTGATCATCCTTTTAAAAACTATCGTGACATAAAATGATGGGTGTCGGGCTCTGCTCCTGCAAGCAATCTAGGAGTGACTTCCGATGCTAACATTTCTGGCTCCGTTGTCGGGGACGAAGTTGAAGATTTTCCCTGGGCAGAACGACATTGAGCCTCTGGTTTTGAAGGTGCATCAGACATCAGAGCCCTTAAAGATTGCTACTGTGCACCTGGCGACTCCACTATGGCGACTCCATTGTTTCCACATCACTGTTTTAGCTGTGACTACTGTTAGCACACCTGAAAGCTGACCCTAAGGAGCTTTCTTGAGAAGGTTTCAGCAGCTGCTTTCTCAATCTGAGAAGCTTCCTGGGGTAACGACAACGTTACGATCTGGCCTTTGATGGTGAACAAGGACCAGGCATATTTGAAGCTGCGCATCTTTCACCTGGAGACTCCGTGATTCGAGGATCGATTGGCAACTCCATTGTTTCGATATGGAGAAAATTATGTCTCAAAGGTTTGCTTTCTGTGACTTTTCCTAGATAGTTGGGTTTCCTAATGCACTTCCTGATAGAGCCCAAT